>RJWH01000387.1:0-242914 GCA_004363575.1 Solenodon paradoxus
ATATCCATGTCTGTCTTTTGTTATTCTCTTTAGTTGGGGATCTGTTTTATCCATTGTGAAGTATGGCCGTTCCTGCTTTTTTGTGTTTGCCATTGGACTGTATGATTGTTTCCAACCATTGACTTTGAGTCCTTTTTTATATTTTGAAAGAAGGTGAGTGTCCTGAACACAGGAGAAGGTTGAGTTATGCCTTTTAATCTATTTGACCACTCGGTATCATTAGGTGAGTTCAGGCCATTAACGTTTAGGGTGATTATTGAAATGTAGCTCTTCAGTGTTGTTTTGTAATTTATCTTCTGTGTGTTGCTTCATACAGTATCTTTGTTCTTTTCTTTCTCTTCTTACTTGGGTTGGGTACAGTTGTGTTTTGTTTGGTTTCTTTTTTTTTTGTTTTTTTGTTTTTTTTTCCTTGAGATGTATTTTGAGATTACTCTGAAGTTAGCATTAAGATTTCTATGTTTATTTCCTATCTTTAATTTTCCACTCGTTCTACTAATCCACATTTTCGTTCTCTTCTTCTCCCCGCTTTTTATTTTTGCTGTCTTATTATTCTTAAGTGGTTCTCTTTGCACTTTATATAGCATATTTTAGTAATTTTTGTACAACTTTTTTTGTGGTGATAAATTTCTTTAACTTTTTGAAACTTATTGGAAAAGTTTTGTTTTTTTTTAATCATTCCTTCAATTCTGAATGATAATCTTGCAGTGTATAGTCTTCTAGGTTGAAATCCTTTTGAGTACATCATTGTGTTCTTTCCTGGCCTGTAGAGATTCAGTTGAGTAATCCACTGGGACTCCTTTGATGTGACTTGTTTTTCTCTCTATGCTTTTAAAATTCTTTATCTTGTCTTTTTGACATTTTAATGACCATGTATCTAGGGGTAGATCTTGCTTGGGTTTCTTTTATTAGGGACTCTTTGAGATTCCTGGTTCTGGAGGCTTGCTTCATTCTTCAGGTTAGGGAAATTTTCAGCTATTATTTCTTTAAGTACAGTTTCTGTTCCCTTTTTAAAAGTCTCATCTCCTTCCTGGACCCCTATAACGTGAATGTTTTTCTTTTCATGTAATCTCATAGATCTCATATGTTGTCATCATTTCTTTGCGTTCTTTTTATCTCTTTGCTGGTTCGCTTGAGTTCATTCCTCTGCCTAAACTTCTATCTCACTGATTCTGTTGGAGGCTTCATCCTATTGTTGAGTTCCTCTATTGAGTTCTTAGGTTGAACTATCGTACTTTTCTTTGATATCTTGCTTCATTTCTTACTCTTTTTTTGTTGTCTTTTTCTTCCTTTTTTTTTTATTGGTTGACATGAGTATGTTTATTACTGTTCCCCTAAATTCATACGCAGGTAGTTTGCCTAGTCTGTTGTATATAGATCTTGCCCTGAGGTTTTAATTCCTCCATCATACTGCATGTATTTCACTGTGTCTTCGCTCTTTTTGGCATTAATATTTCTGTGGTTTTGGTTTCCCTGCAGTGATGATGTTGTGTGTGTAGGGCATCAACTTGCACAAATAAGGCTGGATTGTGGTTTGAACACTGGGAATTCTTTAGTGTTATGCCATCACTACTGATTGTGTTTTTTAAGTTCTTAGGTGAGCCCTGTGTTGGGGACAGAGATCAGCCTGTGGGGTTTGAGTTTGCGTGGGGGATGCAGAACCTTCCTCTAGTGTCCCATGTCCAAATAATAAAACTTAACCTAGTCATTGGCCCACAATTGGCAATCAGACTACAGGTCCGCTTCCATCCTCCTGGTTGTTTAATGGGTAGCATTGAAGTTTGTCCCATCCAGGCACTGTCTTCTTCCTTTAACCTCAGTGGCAGGATATCCAGTGGGTAGACTATTCAGTAGGTGGGATATCCAGTGGGTGGAATTTGGTGGGCAGATCCTGAGACTTCATCAAAGTGTGGTAGTGGGATGGGAGTGGGTGGAGGTAGGCAATTTCCCTAACTGCCTTCCAGTTATGTCTGCACTCAATGTGATTTCATTGCATAGACTCCATCTTAGAGTGAGAGGGGACACTGGTCCTCCTTCTCCCCTGTGCCAAGACTTGTCTCTGTGTCCTAGTCCCACTGGGCAGGATTTTGCTGCTTTTGGAGCAACTCCAGGTTTTAGGTTTCTTTCCATTTTTCCACCCCCTCCATTGGGGCCCAGATCCTGAATCTTCAGTGTAGCTCTGAATGTTTTCACCTGCCTTCGTTGTAACGATTGCTGGTGTGCCTCTATAGCCTCTGTGCTTGCTTTTCCTCAGTGTTTGTTTTTGGAGCATAGGTGAATTCCTAGTTGCTTTGTGGGGAGGATCTGAATCTCGCTTCTGCCAGGTCACCATCTTGACTCTTCTCCTGTTGTATGTCTTTTTGCTATTCCATTATTTTCCTAAATTCAGTGAGTATCATAAAAATTGTTGTTCTAAAGTCTTCATCAAGTAGTTTCTACTTAAATCTGTTGCATTTATATTTTACCCTGAGTTTTTGTTTTGATTAATTTTTACATAGATTTCTCTGTCTCTTTGTTACTTTTTTTTTTTTGGCAATCTGTTTATTTCTATGGGTTAGATTTTACTGATATAAAGGCATTTTGTTAGGGTATCAGTTTACACAATATAGGCCTGAGTGTGAGTCTGGAACGCCAGACTTCCTTTAGTTGTATGATCTGAGCATGCGTCAGAATTGTTGAAGCTCTAGAGCCTGCCCTGTGTTGAGACCTGAGAGTCCAACCTACAGGGTTGGAATTGGGGTAGGGATTGTAGAGGTCTCCCTCAGTGTCACAGGCAAGAAATACAAGGCACAAGGAAACTCAAGAGTTGTCTATAAGCAGGCCGTTGTCCCAACAGAACCCACAGGATAGAGCTAGGAACTGGTAGCAAAGCCAAATCCCCTGTGAAAATCCTTCTGTCCTCCAGAGGAATGGCAGTCCCAGCAGGAAGCAACAAAAAAGCCTTGGGGTCAGGGGTTGGAAGTTCTAGGAAGTACCAAGCAGATAGTAAAGCTATTTAGCAGTAGCCCCAGTGCGTGGAAAAAGCCCTTCCAATTATTTTACCTGAGAAAGCTAGAGAATGGATTTCTCCTTGCTAGTAACCATTCATCTCTGTGCACTGCACCAGTGCTGTGGACCTGGCTGTCTAGCTCACAGAAAGACAGCTGCAAACACCTATAGTTCAGCACAACTGTCTAATGATGGTGTGGGGGTTTCCTTGGAACTTTCTGCAGTGTCAGCCTTCAGTGCCCACACTGTTCGGAATCAGTGTCTCAGTTCATAATAAGACTCTCTCTTTCTACCCTATGCCAAGGTTTTTGGTTCAACAACTGAAAGCCAGTTCTCAAGTCTGGGAGCAACCACTGAATGGTCAGGCCCTTTAGCTTCAGGGAGAATGTTCATACCACTGGTCCCTTTCTAAGGGGTCTCCAAACAGGGCAGTGTGATGCCAAGACAGATTGGCTTCTCCCACTGTTTACTAAGGGGTGTCTCCTTTCTCTTTGTGGAGATGCTGGTCATAGTTGCTAAATGGGTGTATTTTTCTTGAGTCTGTGGGGAAGAGATGAGCTCTGGATCTTAACAGTCCACAATCTTGGAACCGAGGTTCCATGGCCTTTAAAGACTCTTCTCCAGTATGCGAAGAAGGTTGGGAAAAAACTGAACCAGAGCCATAACTGACAGTTGTTCTCTGGTAGGCACTTTGAGATTCAAACTTGTCGCAACCATTAGAAGGTTATGATTTAGAAAACATTTCTCTGGAGCCAGGGCTCAGCTCCCCTTTAAGAGATATTTTTCTCTTAGCATCAGAAGGATTCCATGAGCTAATAGGACCTGCAGTTCTCTTTCTGGTTTTGGCATATTAAGCACAAGATTTGGTCATAGATATGTCGAATGTGGACAAGTTCGTGGTTGAGGCTGCAGTTATAAAACATTTGTTGTTTCTTAGTCATTTAGAGAAATCAGTGTGTTTTATTCTAACTTTTCTATCATTTTGCAGTCATATAGTATGTTTTTCCAAATTCAGTATTTTCCTGATTCTGTTTTGAAATTGATAGCAAGCAAACTACTCAATGCAAACCTGCAGAAAGACTTGAGAGGATATTTCTCCAGAGAAGGGACACAAGGGCCAGTAGCATGGCAGTGTTATGAGTCATTAGAGATACACAAATCAGAGCCGCATGAGGTACACACTGGGATGATTATTAAAAACGAAGGAAAAATTAAAGAACAAGTATTGGCAAGGATGTAGAGAAATAGAAGCATTACTAGTAAGAAAATCAAATGGTGGTGCTCCTTGGTGGCGTAGAGGTTTGGTCAGCTACCTTTAACCAACAGTTTGCGTATATCCCAAGGATCCCAGCCAAGTCCTGAGACTTGGGGGGAACAACCAAGATGAACAACCAAATAAAAATAAGTGCTTCTTCCTCTTCTTCATGCCTGCTTGCCTACCTCTGCTCACTTTCATTCCTGCCTGCACCTTTCCTTAAAAAACAAAAACCAAAACCAAATGGAACAGCCACTATGGAAAACAGATTGACAGTTCCCCCAAAAGTCAAACACAGAATTGCCATATGATCCAGCATTTCTACTCTTAGGTATATACCCAAAAGAATGGAAAACAGGAACACAAACTATTCATGGAAGGATTGTTCACAATAGCCAAAATAGAAAACACTCGTGTCCATCAACAGATGAATAAGATAAGCAAAATGTATGCATATACTTACAATGGAGTCATATTCAGTCATAAAAAAGAAATGAAGTTCTTATATACTCTACAACATGGGTGAACCTTGAAAACATTATGCTAAGTAAACATGTCAGAAACAAAAGAATAAAAATTACATGATTTTATTTACATGTATATCTAGAATAGGCAAATTTGTAGAGATAGATAGTAGATTAGAAGTTACCAAGGGTTCTGGTGAGGAAATGGGAAGTTATTATTTAATGGGTGCAGTGTTTTTGTTTGAAGTGATGAGTAGATTCTATGGTTAGATCATGATAAGGATTACACAGTTATTGTACATATACTTACTGCCACATGTACATTTAAAGATGGTTAAAATTACAAACTAGTATAATATGTATTTCTTACCACAGTTTTGAAAGGTAAATAAAAAGTGTATATTAAAAAAAAAGTCACCTGAAATCTGTGTTTCTTCAAACCAATCTTAAAAATACCAAGAAAATTAGGGCATATATCTGCTGAATTAAAAGACCATTGAGCGAAAAAGGCCATAGATTTTAATTTTCCTGTCTGTATTCAACTAGGTGTGAGCAATTAGGTTAAGAAAAAAATGTCAGGATCTAAATTTTTTTTTTCTTAAACTAGTAGTAGATTACTGGCTCATTTAATTACTAAATCTGACCCACTCTTGGGAAGGATCTTCTTTCTGCCTTATCCACAGCATAGTCATCTCTTCCCCGATGCTCTGTATTTATCAGTGATACGTCAGGGTAGAGAATTAAAAGTTTTCAGTATAACTAGCTAAATAACCCTGCAAGATAAAAGAGAATAATACATTTGAGTATAAAATAAAAATTTATGAAAATACACCTTTAAATAAAATGAGATATTTACAACACATAAAACTGACTCAAGGATTATACATATGTGTGTATGTTTATATACAAATAATTTGTGTGAATCAATAAAAAGCCAATTTAGTAGAAATATGAGGAAAAATAAAATCAATGAAAACTAAATACCAAAGTTGATTTTTTGAGAACAATAAAATTGATATATTTCTAACTAGCATGATCAGAAAGAGAAGACATGAATTTATAATATCTTGACAATAGATATGTCATTATTATAGATTCTACAGATATTTAAAGAATGTGAATGACTTTTACATCAATAAATTTTACAGTATAGATGAAATTATTTCTTGAAAGTCACAGACTACAGAAGTTCACTCAAGAAGAAATGAATAATATGAATAGCCTTGTCTATTAAACAAATTGAAATTGGAGTTTAAAGCATTCTAGGAAGAAAAATAAAACCCTCCAGGGGTACACTCTGGTTGCTCACTCTAGCACACCTTGGGCTCAGTCCACATATGTCCCAAGGTCCTGGGTTCAAGACCCAGGGCAGGGGGAACAACCATGTGAATAACTTAATAAAGTGCTTCTTCTGCCTCTCTCTTTCTGCCTGCCTATTTTTATTCATTCCTGCCCCACTTTTCCTTTAGGGGAAAAAAGAAATTTCAGTACTTCCTTGGTGGTGTAATAGTTTAGTCTACCACCTCCAGCTGAGTGCAGTCAGAAGCAACTAGGATGAACAATGAAAAAAATAAATTAAAATTTTAAAATGCAATATATTTTAATAGAAAACTTACAGGAACAGCACAGAAGACAGACAACACACTACAACAACCATGTACTTGCATTCAGGACAACGCAAAAGTATAGTGAATGGATGGAATCTGCTGTATGATGAAAAATGCTACAAACACCATTTAGTTGCCATAAATAAAAACTTCACTAATTAAAAAAAATCCAATTGCTAACATTGTTCAGAAAATTTTAGATTTATTTATAATCGTTATAAGTTTAACTGCTTAAATCATTCACAGAAACATTTTGACTTGCATTAATAATGCTTTATGTCCCCACATTTATATTAGAAATTCATATACAAATGAAAATGAAATAACTTATTACCTGATTTCTTACTTTCTTTTTTAAAAAGAAAGGCAGGCAGGCATGAAGAGAGAGGACAAAGAAGCACTTTATTTTACTTAATTGTTCATCTCGGTTGTTAATCCCACTCCTGGGTCTCAAACCCAGGTCCTTGGAATAGATGTGTACCATGCCCCTGTGGACTTATCTGCTAGGCCACCAGGGCATGCCTTTATTTATTTTTTATTTGGTTGTTCAACTTG
The DNA here is from genome assembly GCA_004363575.1 of Solenodon paradoxus. Lineage (NCBI taxonomy): Eukaryota > Metazoa > Chordata > Mammalia > Eulipotyphla > Solenodontidae > Solenodon > Solenodon paradoxus. The sequence continues at coordinate 6,867 of RJWH01000387.1, forward strand.
GTTGTTCCCCTTGACTCCAGGCACACAAACCAGGATCCCTGGGATATATGTAGCTGCAATGACAAACGTGGCTGACCGGGCCACTACTGCACCAGTGCATGCCAGTACCAATTTCTGTTCTCTTTTTTCACTTGTAGTTGTAGGTATCTTTTGATCCCATGTAAAGAACAATCTATTGTTCAGGCCTACCAGTAACAGGAAGAAGAGGAAAGAAATATATTTTATCTTTTCTTTTTTTAATTGAGAATGAGAATGAAATGCTTTTCATCATAGTGGATTCTTATTTTTTTTTAACCCAGGCAGTCTCAAACCAAGGTCTGCCTTAGCTACCTAAACTGCATTCGTACACCCATAGTGACTTCTTAAACACATTCTCCATGTGTGCTGTGTGCCAGCTGGATGTCTTTTGGCATAATTATTACACATTTGGCATGGATAGCACACAGGCTGTTTTCTTAAAAAAGGCCACATAGATAGGCCTCACTTACCTTGTGCACAGTACCAATAGTTATATTCTGAAAGTTCAGATTCTTTTGAAGTCCTGAGGAATTTCTCACACCAGGCTCTGGAAGGAAGATTTGTGAATCAGAAGTTCAGTAGTCTTAACGATAACCTCTTCAAGGGAATGCCACAGTATGGGCCTGTGGTGATGCGGCTTATGCATCTCTCTGGTAGGGGGCGCACTCTTGCGAGTGGCTTTGGTACCTAGCTTCCTTGGTGCTTTACTGCTGGTGGATTGAGGCAGTCTGCTTTGTAGGAGTCATGGTATTGAGATCTTACTACCCTCCTTCACCTGGAGCTCAGTGAGCTAGATAAAGATGGTGCTGGCTTTAGAAAGTGACCATGGCAGGGTGGTGGCCAACACCCCAACATCCATTCTTGATAAAATAACAGCATTAACAAAACTCTCAGAAGTTTTGCTTTATGGGAATAGAAGAAAGATTCATGGGAATGGGCTGTAATCTATTTTCATTCAGTGAAACAGATTAATAGCTAATTTCTCAATAGAGGCAATGGAAGCCAGAAGTCAACGGATGATAGCTTTAATTGCAAAATAATATGAACAGCTACAACAATAAATGCTGACAAATGACAATGTAAAATATTAGAAGTTCCTCAGTCTGATAGACAGCATCTGTAAAATACCTACGCTAGCATCGTCTTTAATCATAAACTGGCTGCTCCGCACCTCCACCCCCACCAGGAATGAGACGAGAGTGTCCGTGCTCTCTACTTCTAGCCGGTGTTTTGCTGGAAGTTCTGACCCGTGTGTTTAGTAGAAACTGAAATCCAAGAAGTCCAGATTGGAAGGGAAGAAATGAAACTGTCTTTGTTTGCAGACAAAATAGAACTTATCTTCAGCCTAACAAATAGTCAAGCAATTGGAGCAGAATGTAGTCCTGCAAAGGGCTTTTTAAAATGACCCTCCTGACCTCCCTTTCTTTAGGAAGTTACTTGATGCATTCCACTCAAATAATGAGTAAACCACAAATGGGGAAAAGTAGAGAAATGTAGCAGTAACACAGGAAGGGGTCCAACATGGGAGTTATGTATGACCGACCTGGAGGACACTAGATGAGAAGGAGCCCTGAGACAAAGATGATTATAGACCAGAGGGCATTCAAACTTGGACAAAATTGAACCCCTTGTGAAGAAGACATGAAGAACTTACAAAGGCAGAAACTTAGAGAGATAGCCATCTCTGTAAGACAGCCAGAGTATGCTTATGAAGCCCACTAAAGTGAGGCATAAACGTAAGCAATGGAATGGGAACGTAAGAAAAAAAAATTAATTTTTTTAATTTTTTTTTTTTTTTTTCCTTAGAAGGGCCCAGGAATTGGGGCAGTACGCACTTGGAAAAAAATAGGCCAAAGTGAAGGATAATCCTTTTTTGTTTGTTTTTGCTGGTCTGCGGTTGCAAACCCAGGTCCTTGGACTTCACATAATCTGCATCTTAGCTACCCTTTCATCTGCCTTAGCCACAAAGGTGTGTCAAGAAGTATATACTTGATTTGGTATATTGACATATTGTTAATGTTTCTCATTTATTTTCATATTATAGAGCAAGTTTTACACACCAAGAGTATAAAAGATGAAAAGTAGCTGACAAAGTTGGATGTAGAAGTATATATATTTTTAAACCTTTTGAGTTAGATTTCTAGGCATTGTTTTCACTCTTTTGGTAGTGATCCAGAAGAAACTACAAACAACCTGTTTGATAAAAACGGACCTATGAAGCTGATTTGCCTGAGCACAGAAAGTTGTCTCCACTTAAGAATGCTGGTGGTTTGATGGGATGGAAGTTCTGTCTGGTGAGACTAGAATAGCCTGATACTCACTGTGGGCAGAAGACATATTTTAGAGATGATCTTAGAGTAGTCTTGATATCTCTGTCAGGCAGAAGGAAACCAGATCTAGAGGTCACAGGAAATAGCAGCAGCATAAATCAGTTAAGGAATACAGTTCCTTTGAATGGTACAGAGCCAACAATTGGAAGTTCGAGGGCTCGAGACTGGGAAATACAGATTTATCCAAGACCAAAGGTGAGCAGTAGACTTGGAGTAGGGTTAAGTGGTCACCTATCAGCAAAGATGAGATCTGCTGCTCGTGGAGCCTGCATTGGTCTGCAGTTGATTCAGGGCAGGCAGTGTCTGTGCTGTGGATCAGCAAGTACCAGTAGAGTCTGTGTTGCACGAATCCAGCCTGCGTCCCGCCGCATCATCACGTCCACCTGAGCGAGAAGCCAGCTGTGTCGACATTTGTTGATTGGCTGCCTTTTTTTTCAACAGGCGTGGTGTCTGTTTGTTTTGAGGGAGACAGTGATGGTTACATCAACTTGGTGGCTTATCCTTATGTGGAAAGTGAGACCGTGGAGCCGGATGACACATCAGAGCGAGAACAACCTCGGCGCAAACACTCCCGCCGGAGCCTGCACCGGTCAGGCAGTGGCAGTGACCACAAAGAGGAGAAAGCCAGCCTGTCGCTTGAGGCCTCTGAGAGGTAAGGGGGTATGAGCAGGTCTGAAGGTACATGTCTGGTCCTGTCAGCACAAACACTCTGACACATCATAGGGAAGTAGGGTTCCAGCTTGGGACAAGGTGCTTGATGATACTGAACCATCCATATAGATGTGACCTATCCACAGTGTATCACATCACCCCAGTGATGTTCCTTCTGAGTATAGCTGTATCTCTTCAAGGGAGAATAAAACCCTTTCAGCCCTTGGGAAGCAAGGATGCCCTATCACTTGTGTTTTCTAGCTTTTTTATGTCTCTTATTTCTAAGACAGAAGATTGAAATGCATTGGTCCATACTGAGGCTTTAACTGCTTTCTGACTCACAGAATATCAGATCCCAAAGGGCAATGAAAGGCCATCTAGACTAGTGTTAAGAGTTTTGGGTGTCAGACCTCTCCTGAGACTCTGATATCAGCTATTAACCTTTTCCCTGTACCTAAAATTTAATAAATTGCATTAGAAATTGGTTTTTCTTATAGACTAGGAAAATGGTCTACAGAGAATTGTTTCTTGATAGTTCATGCATAAAAAGTGAACTCCCAGAATCAAAAGGACAGACAAAATGTTGATTAGGATACAAAATAATTGGACCCTTCTTACATTGCTGATGGGAATGTAAAACAGTTCAACCACTTTGGAAAACAGCAAGGCTATTCTTCAAAAAGTTAAACCTAGCAATTCCACCAAGAAAATTGAAGAAAAAATTTCACAGACAAAACTTGTACACAAATGTTTATAACAGCATTATTTCTAATAGCTTAAAGTGTAAACAACCCAAGTATCCATCAGCTGATGAGTAGATTAATAAAATGTGGTATATCTATACAATAGAATATTACTCAGCCATAAAAGGAATGAAGTACTTATGACATACTATAACATGGATGAGATGAGCTTTGAAAACAATGCTAAGTGAAGGAAACTAGTCACAAAAAAACCCACATATTATGTGATTCCATTTATGTAAATTGTTTAGAATAAACAAATTGACAGAGATAGAAAGCAAGTTAGTGGATGCTAGGGGCTGAAGGGACAGGGAGTGTGGGAGGGAATGAGAAGTGACTGCTAATGAGGCTTATTCTGGGGGTGATAAAATCCTCTAAAAATTAGATAGTGGTGTGTCATAACCTGTAAATACACTAAAAATTTGCTGAATTATAAAAAAATAATGTGAACTTTATAAAACAAATTATATGATTAAATTCCTTCATATTTCATTTTACTCAAAAAGAAGTTCCAGTGAATAGTGTGCTCTATGAATTGCCATAGTAGTTAAAATTGAGACTCTTCTTAGACATAGCAGCACATAGTTTATCTCTGATATCACATCATTTCAGCAACACTTCCTGCACACCCTACTGCCCACAGTTCTGTCATTCCAGCTCTTGTTTCGATGGACAAGGACACACCTCAGTGAGGATAGAACCCTCTAGGACAGGCATACCCCTGTGACTCAGTGGCTAAACTGCTGGCCATGACCAGGGTTCAAGACCTGGGGTCAGGGGAAGGAAAAAAAAAAACCTGGCTGCCTGTATGTTGTGTCATTTTTCCATGTCCTGACAGGGTCTTCCTTGTCCAGGTCTGCATCTCTGATGCCAAGAGAGCGCTTCACATTCACTGAGTAATAGAGTCTCCAGATGTGAAACAGTTCTGTGGAACAAGGACTCTGGTCTGCAGAAGCACTCATTCCAGGGCTTTCCTTGCATTTCCCAAGGGCTTCCTCTTGACTGATGATTGTGGGACCTAAGTTTGGTCATTTAAATGACAAATAATACTCAAGTTCATAGCTGGCAGTTGATGCCTCTGTCTCAACAGCTCTTTACAGTAGACTTTCTTTTGTTCTCCTAGAGTACAGAAGTTGATTTATGAATCATTTGGTGAAAAGTCAAGTGTTCAAGTTCAAGGCCCTGCTTTGAAAGTGACATCTATTTGCAGTGACCAGACTTCTGTCTAACCTGTTAGTGGAATCTCTTTAGTCCTCCCAGGAATGGAATTGGTTTCAATACCAGGGCCAGGGCTGCAACCCCAAGATGATGCCAGGTGACCGTGCAGCCCCCGCCCCCCAATTCAGGCACAAAGGACTTAATTTGGGTTCACTTAGCAAGTCAACCTTGCTGTTTCCTAAAGATGATCACAAAAGGCGCCCACGAATAGTGCCAGCAATGCCCTTACCAGAAGAAACTGAGTTTTGTTCTGTTGAGAGGAATTGCTGGGCTCCTTTACTTCTGTTAAAGGGAAATGGGGTCTCTGCCTCTTAGCCAGTGTTTCATGGAGTATCAGCATTTCTAGCACACACTAGCCCTGATGGTTACCTCAACTCTTGATGCCTCATTCCACAGTTTAGAGGAAAGATAAGCAATTCCAGAGAGGGAAATGCTTTTGATCTGAGTCACAAACTTGTTCTACCATTTCCAGGGCACATGGCTTCACCATGCTGTGGTTTTCTTTGCTTTTTGTTATAATAAGCAGTATTGCAAATTACTTCAAGCCAAGGTATTTATGTCGGGAAAAAAGTGAAGTTACAGTCAAGTTATAGTTTCTCCATTAGTGTCACCTCACTGAAACGCCTTTGTGATTTGACTTACATTAGAAATAAAGTATACTTATTCCAATGGCGCCATGCTTTCTACAGGTGCAAGCCTTGCCCATTGAGAAAGACAGGTTCCATGAGAACTATGCAGGCTGCACTCTTCCTTTTTCCTTTGATGTCTTCTTCCTCCTTCCAGGCCTGATCAAATATAGACAGACATTCATAAGCAGAAGTCATTGTTTTCTTTCTTTCCTTCTCTCTCTCTCTCTCTCTCTCTCTCTCTCTCTCTCTCTCTCTCTCTCTCTCTCTCTCTCTCTTTGTTTTTCTTTCTCTGTCTCTTTTTTTAAAAGGTAGGAAGCAGGCCGGAATGAAGATAAGTAGGCAAGCAGGCAGAAAGAGAAAGTGAAGAGGAAAAAACATTATTTAAGTGTTCACTTTTGTTGTTCTCTCTGGCCCTGGATCACAAACTGGGGTCTTTATGCTTCCCACGGACTGTGCTGGAGCCACAGACTCAAGACCCAAGCCATCAGAGCACACCTAGCACATTTTCTTTAAATCTTATTAAAGATTCTATTCTACATGTTGTGGACAAAGGGATGGTTACTCATGTCTATGACAGTGACATCCCATACTCTATCCAGTGTTTGTTTGATCAATGTAAAACTACATCTTCTCCAGGTGGGTTTGTTTTTGCATAGTAAAGTACATATAAGATAAAGTTTACCGTTTTCACTTGTTCCCAGTCTACAGTGTTGTGGCAAATAATACATTCATTTTGTGCAACCACCACTGTCCATTTCCAGACGTTTCATCATCATCCCCAACAGAAAACTACCCATCGAATAGCACTCTCTATCCCTCCTTCCCCAGCCACTGGCAGCCACCGTTCTGCTTTCTGTCTCTCTGAATTTGAATTTCCCACCTGTAAGTGGTATATGTGCTGCTCATTTTACATAGCAGAATGTTTTCAGATTTTAATCAGGTTTATAGTATGTTACTAGAATTTCTTTTTTCTTTTTTTTTTAATTTTCTTAAAGGAACAGTATCATATAGTTTTAAGATGTACCTCATCAGGGTGTGTGCTGGTGGAGCAGTGGTTTGGTCACCGCCTCCAGCGTGAGGGCACTCCATATACATCCCAAGGACCCGGGTTCGCATCCTGGGCCAGGCAGAACGGCTAAGATGTACAACTAAATAAAAATAAATTGCTTCTTTATTCTTTCTTTTCCTGCCTGCTTGCTTGCCTCTGTTTACCTTCATTCCTACCCGCACCTTTCTTTTTTTTTAAAAAAAAACAGTGTACCTCATCGGAAATCAACATCTGTATATACGACATTAAGTTTACTACCAGCTGTCCAATTCTATCCTTTACCATATAAATGACCCTTTACCCAATTTGCCTACCCCACCCCTTCCCTTCTTAAAAGCACTAATTTGATCCTATACACCAAATGTCGATTTTTGTTTGTTTGATTTGTTTCGTTTGTTTGATTCTCCATGTACCATATATGAGTAAATTCATATGATGTTTGCCTTTCTCCTTCTAACTAATCTCACTAAAAATAATTTCCTCTAGGTCCATCCATGTAGTTGCAAATGTCAGAATTTCTAACCAATAGTCTACTTGGCTTCCCAGACAAACAAAAGTGAAAGCAATTAATCACTACTAATCCAGTCTTGCAAGAAATACAGAAGGGATTTCTTTAAAATAAAATAGAAAGCCCTGCTTAGAAGCAGCAAAACACAAAAATAAATTGTGTTGAGGAAGAGTAATAATATGGACTGTTAGAATGAGCCCAAGAATAACTTTATATTTAAAAAAGGTTTTAAGTAAAACAACAGTAGATGCACTCACACCTATAAGAATGAGAGTGTTATCCAAGACTGGAAACAAGTTTCGTTGAAGATGCAGAGAAAAGAGAACACTTATGCTGTCTTGGGAGGAGTATAAATTGGTGCAACCATTGTGGAAAGTGGAATGGAGATTCCTCAAAAATTTGAAACTAGAAATGCTGTACAATTCTGTCATCCTATTTTTGGATATCTACCCAAAACTCATAAAAACACTAATTTGAAAATTACACACACACACACACACACACACACACACATTTATTGCAGTATTATTTACAATAAAAAACTGGAAGCAACCTGTGTCCATTGACAGAAAAATGTATAAAGAAGATGTGAAATATGACTAAACTATTGAAAAAAAGATGAAATTATTCCTTTTCTTAACTGAATATTCCACTGAATGTATATGCCATGATTGTTTATCCATTTATCCACTGATCAATATTTGGTTGTTTCCACCTCTTGTCTGTTGTAATGACATTGTGAAGTATGTTTTGAGTCCCTGTCTTCCATTCTTTCAGGTATGTACTTAGGTGTAGGATTGTTGGATCATATGATAATTCTGTGCTTAACTTTTTTGAAGAACTGCTAAGCTTTTTTATAGTGGCTGAACCATTTTACATTCCCACCAGCATTGTATCAGGGTTCTAGTTCTCCATACACACTAATACTCAGTTTATTAAATAATAATGGATGTAAAGTGTATCTTCAACATACTTCATGCAAATAATTATTTTTCAGTTTTTCAAGACACAGGAATGCTACTTATAGCATTTTTTACCTTTGTAGTCTCTTGCATCTGAGATCCTGATGCCACCCATCAGCAGGGTCTGTGGGCAGCAGATTAATCCTGATCCAGGCCTCCCCAGCCTGGTGCAGTGACTTCAGAGAGTGACTTTCCTCAGCCCTTCAGTCATATGTATGTTCTTCCTTCTTAGCCCCCAGGAAGCAAAGAGTCCAAAGGCGGAGCTACATAGCCACTCTGACGTCCCTTTCCAGATGCTCGATGGCAACAGTGGTCTGAGCTCTGAGAAGATCAGCCACAACCCCTGGAGCCTGCGCTGCCACAAGCAGCAGCTTAGCCGCATGCGTTCTGAGTCCAAGGACCGAAAGCTCTACAGTATCCTTATCACTGCTCCTGCAGCAGTGTCTCCAGTGAGATCATGGCTCCTGTGTCAGGGTATCTTCTAGCCCCATGACAGAGACCCTCTCTGTTCAGGAGACCTTCTTTTGTTCTCATCTCCCTTTTCATAGACTTGTATTCCTCTCCCTTCTTCCTTTCATCACTGTGTTGCTTTTTCTGCCTTTTGGAGCTGGTAAGACTAAAGCTTTCACTTGGTAGTCTAGACCAGTGTTACCTAGTAGAACTTTCTGTGACAGCAGAAATATTCTGTAGCTGTGCTTTTTTTCAGTATGGTAACCATTAGCCACATTGAGTAACTGAAATGTGGTGTGCTAAATATTTCTGAGTTACTGAATTTTAAATTTATTTAAATTTAAATAGCCAGTGCAGTTAAGGGCTACCATTTTAGCAGTGCATGTCTAGAATCAGATCTGTGTGTGCATATACATGTGTTTTTCTTCTCTCTCAAAAGATAAAAGTGGTGGTTTTTTGGTTAATCTAAAGATAAGTACCACACCTATGCATTGTAAAACAGTTTTAGTTAAAGATAAAGCATTGTGAAATGGGAATTCTTATAGTTCAGTGTTTTGAAGACTAACTTAATACTACTGAGAAATTGAGGAGAAGTGTGCTGAGTACTTCATAATGCACTTACTCAGTTTCCTTAATAGTCTTTTGTGGGAGAAACTGTTATCCCCAATTTTAGATGAGGAAATGAAAGTACAGAGGGGTTAAGTTATAGCCGGTAAGCCTCCAAAGGAATGATGAGCTTACTCTTTCAGGTACTATGAGATATTTCTATAGCCTTCTTTAAGTTTTACTGTTACTTGTTTATAAGTTATAGATGGTGGCAAGATTAAAGACTAAATTTAATATTTTTTTCTATAAATTATTCTTTAAAGACTTAGGAGATATTAAAATTATTACCAGAGTGATGCTGAATATTTATCCTCAAGACCCTGTGACTGCTTCATAGTCTTGAAATATGAAATTGAGGTCCAGAATGTGAGCTCTGATCACTTTGGTAGATATATGACAAACTTATGTCTTTTATCCAAGATTGTTGTACAGTGATTTCGATGAAGACATTAAATTAAGATATCAGAACCAGAGAGCAGTTTTGAGCAGAAAATCCTACAAGTACTAAGAGATAAATTTAAACATACAGCCCATTGGTTCGAAGTTTGTGTTTGCCTGTGAGACAGAGCTAAAGAATAAAGTAAAAATAATGACATCAACAGACGTGGTATACACATTCATGGGAAATTATTGTTGTGGTTATTATTTAAAGGTGCAGGCCAGGAATGAAGGCAGTTAGTCAGGAAGAGAGAGGAGCACACTTTATTTCTTTATTTTTATTTAGTTGTTCACACTGGTTGTTTTCTCCTGGATCTAGGACTTGAGTCCAGGGGTATGTGGCGTGCACTCCTTCAGAGATGATTGACCTGACCACTACTTCACCAGGGCGCACCATGGACAATTATTTGATCATGAAAAGGAATGAAATTGTGTCACATGCTACAACATGGATGAACCTTGAAAACATTTTGCTAAGTGAAATAGCCAGGCACCAAGAAGAAATGTTACATGATTCCATTTCTATGAAATACCTATAAAGTACTTGCATAAAGACAAAAAAAAAAATAGTGATGAGGAATGGGAGTGTTTAATGGGTACAATTTTTAGTTTCTGTTTGGGAATGAAAGTTCTGAAGATGGAGCGTGGTGATGGTTGTACAATGTTACTGTACTTAATGTCACTGAACTATATGCTTTAAAATGGTAAATTTTATATTATGTGTGCTTTATCACATTACAAAAACACTTTTTTTAAAAGAAATAATAAGCCAGGCATGCCATGGCAGAGTGGTAGTTAGCGAGTTGCCTTCAAAGGACACAGGCTACATATCCCTGGGTTTGAATCCCGGGCCTGGGGGAACAACCAGTGTGAACAATTAAATAAGAATAAATAAAGTGCTTCTTCCTGCTCTCTCAAAAAAAAAAAAAAGAAGACTGGAGTGTGAAATTCTTATCCAAGAGTTTCTGAGGTGAATACAAATCACACGAGATGAGAATGCCTCCTTTCATGAAACACTGCTTGTGCTCCTGGCTCAGGCTGTTGGTCTGGTTGTGATTCTCCTTGACTGGCCCAGAGTTCCTCCTGCTGGAGAATGTGGTGCACCACTTTAAGTACCCCTGTGTGCTTGACCTGAAGATGGGCACCAGGCAGCATGGTGATGATGCATCAGCCGAGAAGGCGGCACGGCAGATGAGGAAGTGTGAGCAGAGTACGTCAGCTACGCTGGGTGTCAGGGTCTGTGGCATGCAGGTGAGTCTGCCCTGGTGAGAGCCTTGGTGCCGCAGCTTGTGTGGTTCGGGTTGTACATATACCTACCTGCTACTGATGACAAATGTCCTGACCCACACTGGTCCAAATGCCCTCTGAAAGGGTAAGCTCCTCACAGAGTGCTGACTGAGTATGTCCATATTCGTAGGTTCCGTGAGCCCTCTGTCCTTACCTGTTCACCTTGATCTGAGCTTTACTTACAGAGACACTCAGTGCCTAGTGCCTTGACACTGGGGCAAGATTGTCTGCAAGGTGTTCCTACTTTGAGTTCAGCTGGACCCCAGGGTAGCTGTAAGGAGGGCTTCAAACACTGTGGCAGAGCACCTGCAGGCCTGGTCTCCACTCTTTCCTGACTCTGCTGTAGGAAAATGGTGAACCTGGTCTGCCCATTCCAGTTAGGCAGGGATGAACAGAAAGCTCAGGCTGGGCAAAAGCACTTTTCAGATAGTACTTGCCCAGGGTACTGTGAGGTCACCAGACTTCCCTGGTACTCACCATGTTTCTCTCCTGGTGTTTCAGGTATATCAACTGGACACAGGGCATTACCTCTGCAGGAACAAATACTATGGCCGTGGGCTCTCCATCGAAGGTTTCCGTAATGCCCTCTATCAGTACCTGCACAATGGCCTGGACCTGCGGCGTGACCTTTTTGAGCCCATCTTGAGCAAACTTAGGGGCCTGAAAGCTGTGCTGGAGCGGCAGGCCTCTTACCGCTTCTATTCCAGTTCCCTGCTTGTCATCTATGATGGCAAGGAGTGCCGAGCTGAGTCCTTCCTGGACCGCCGACCCGAGATGCGTCTCAAGCACCTGGACACAGGGCTCCCAGAGGTGGCATCATTCTGTGGCCCCAGCACCAGCCCCAGCAACACCAGCCCTGAGGCAGGCCCCTCCTCTCCACCCAAGGTGGATGTCCGCATGATCGACTTTGCACACAGCACGTTCAAGGGCTTCCGGGATGACCCCACTGTGCATGATGGGCCGGACAGAGGCTATGTGTTTGGCCTGGAGAACCTCATCAGCATCATGGAACAGATGCGGGACGAGAACCAGTAGGCCCAGCTCTGGGCCCCCAGGACCCCTTCCTTCCTCTCCACCCGCAGGCAGGGACCATTGTTCTGAACTCACCGTGAGGACACACAGACTTGCTTTTAAAGGGTTATATTTCTCTTTGGTGTAAACTAAAAGAAATGTTTTTAGCTGTAGCCTGGAATCCATATATATAAAGTGAAGGAGGGCAGAACACACATCCTCTCAGCCAGGCTCATTAGTTCTGTGGCTCTGACTGCTGTGTCCAGGACGACTTAGGAAGGAGAGGTGCCTGTGGTGGGCTTGGAAGCAGGGACAAGGTACCCTTGGACATTGGTTTCTCTTCCTTAGTCTTTGGGGCCTGTGGCTGCAGGGCTGTGCTGGTTGTGGGGTGAAGCGCTGGGCTTGCACAGGGCCCCTCATGCCCACTCATTCCTTGTTCCTCAGAAGTCTAAGGAATTAGTTGCCTGTCTTTTGGGGAACTTTAAAATCTTGTGTTGTGGGTGTGAGCCAGCTCTTTACCAGATGCCTCCTAGCCTAGCACCATCGGACTAGCTGCACATAGTTGGTCCCATTATCAACTCTGACCTTGACATGAGGTTAGATTCATGAAGCTGGACTGAAGCCAGCTATGGCAGAGGACAGGCTCTGGGTTCCCCAGGCACTATTTGGCACTTGAACCTGCTCCTCCTCCTGCCTGCATTCCCCAGCCAGCCTTTCTCACCACAATCCCTTGCCTAAAGGAGGGAACCCCTCTTGCCCTACTGAAGGGGGCCCTATTCCTTTTGTTGAGGAGCGGTCTTATGGTCCAGCAGGTCTTATGGCCTCTGGTGGTTCTGGCCCAGACAGTATTTTGCAGTTCTTGTGCTATGGATGGAGTCCTCTTCCTCTAGCTTGGGCAGCTGTGCTGCCTCTGGATGGACCACTCTTCCCAGGGCACAAGGGCTGTGGTCCGCTCAGGGTCTCACCTTACCCCAGACTCAGTCCAAGAAAGCCACCCGTGTGAGGAGCTCCAGGCTTGTGAGGGAGAACTTTAAGCTCGTCTGCTCATAGGGACATTGTAGTTTCTGGGTGCAGATGCCTAGATTCTACTGAGATTTTTGTCTTAGCTCTGGGGTCTATTAGTCTGTCTTTTTGTCCATCTGCTGGCCCCTATCTCTTGGTAGCCTTTCCTGAGGTGTAGCCTTGCTTATTAGTAAGTGCTGATTTCCTTTATGCTTTCCTCAAAATACTCTTGCCCATTTCTGAGGTGAACATTTCCCTCTGTGCCCTCCTCAGCATGTGCTACCTTTTTACAAAGAATTGGTAGCAAAATGAATTGTAGGAGGTGTTTTCCGCTGACTCCGCACCCTCCCTGTGGGCTTGTGCCATGCCCTGACCCCAATACTGACAGTGGTACAGTGCAGGCCAAAGGGATAACCCCTTCTCTCCCATGGTTTTATTCATTTTTGCTGCCAGACAGCCTTATAACGGCACAGAGACCTGTCACCTCTAATACATTTGACCAGGAAGTGACTGCATTCATCTAGTCATTGCCAAGGTTAACGTCTTTACCTCTCAGCCTAGGGCCACTGTCATTGTCACTTTTGGCAAGTCCCTGTTTGGCCATTAAAGGTAAGCCTGCCAACTTGTGTCTGTGAGAGGCCTTGGTAACAGATAGACTGATTTCCTGATCCTTGCAGATGCAGCCTCACTTCATCTTAAATGGGCGCCTTGATGAATCCCATCTCTCTTAGCCCTCTGATCCTGGTGCCAGTGGTGGGCAGATTCCCATTCCTTGGAGCTGAGAGGAATAGCTCACTTTTTTCTAGTCACTAATGACCGTCTTCTTTCCTGTGCCATTCTGTGGTTTCAGCCAAAGGGCAGTAGCTCTTCATTAGTGTAGGCAGAGCGGAGGCTAAGCCAAAGGGCCTGGGACCACTTGGCCTGGATTGAGCCTCTTGGGCCTGGGGAGGTACTGTCCCTCCTTAAGTTCCTTTATTCTGGAGTAGATGACCCTTCTGCTGCTCTTTATATTAGAGAGGCTGTACCCACTTATAGTCAGTGTTTTCCTGGCACTAAAAAGCATAAGGGTCTGGGATTTGTTGCTTCTCCCCAGGGCAGGGCCCCTCTCTTCAGCAGTTTGACACTTGGAGACCCAGCCATTGTTTGATGAGTGGCGGGCATGTGTGTGTGCACTCTTGTCACTGCTCTTCCCCAGCTCAAACCAGACAGCCCTCCCTGCCAGGTCCTGCCTTCCCAGCCCCAACTTGGGACCAAAATGCAACACGGATCACTGGTGGTGGCGTTCAAGTGACCCCTCTCTGATGCTTCCCTGGGCCAAGTCAACACCAGCCCCCTGGGGGCGGGTGGTGCTTAAAGAGGAAGGGGACCAGCATAGCAACCTGCCAGGGACCCTCCCCCTCCATCATGTTGGGGCTTGTGCGGCAAGTGTTGGGGAAACACTTGGCCTCCTGCATGTCCCCTAGATGCAGATTGCTTTGAACTTTAAAGCTGTTCAATTTGTTTCACTTGTGTCCATTTTTAATGTTTTAATGAGGAAAAAATTGGAGAATCTTGGGAAGGACCTCGTTCCTTTACTTCTTGGGAGACTGTAAGGTCTCATTTCTGAGAATCAGCTCCCTCTGCTCCCATTTTCCTGAAAACTGCCTAAGCCTGTCCACTATGCCCAAGGCCCGCGCTGGGATTTTGCACGTGGCTCCGGGAACGTCTTCTCGGAACCTTGTGTGCCGGGGAGAGTGGGGGTATACGGGCCTCGAGCCCGGCCCTTTCTGTACACCTAGCTGCAGCCCCGCTTGTGTCTGAGGTCGTGTATGTCAAAATAAAACCGCTAGACTCTGATGCGTGTTCGCGTCTTTGTGAAAACCAAGGGGCTTGTGGGAGGCAGCCCCGCCCCCTCGGGAGCCCCGCCTCGCTTTCCTCGACCCCTCCCCTCGCTCCTAGTACTGCGGGGCCTGGCCGGCTGGCGGGACCGGAAGCGGCGGTGCCGCAGCGGATCTTGGATGACTGGAAAGGAAGCCCCACCCTTGGCGCCAGTTCCGCCTTTGGATTCACCAATGGCCAGCTGACCCGAGGGTGTCGTCTGGGTCCCCATGGCATCCCGGCCCGCTCGGGTTCTCATTGGCTCTGTCCTCCCGGTCGCCGCTCCCTAGCGCTCCGACGCCAGCGGCCGTGCCACGTACGCGGCAGCCGATTGGCCCGCTTTGGGCTTACGTCACTGCCTTCCCACTCCGGCCTAACTTCTGGGCCAGCTGCCTACTCTTGTGCTTCGTGTCCTGGTTTTTGGTGGCCCCGACCCGGCGTTTGGGTGGACTGGGCTGACAAGGCAGAACCAGAGTTGGTCAGTCTGGCAAGTGGAGGGCGCAGGGCCGGGCATGGCGGCGGGAGTGCGCGGCAGGGGTTGACTAGGCAGGCCACAGACACCTCCAAGCGCGGGACTCACTTCTGGCTCCCGCAGGAGCGATGAAGGCGCTGATCTTGGTGGGCGGCTATGGGACGCGGCTCAGGCCGCTGACGCTGAGCATCCCGAAGCCATTGGTGGACTTCTGCAATAAGCCCATCTTACTGCACCAAGTGGAGGCTCTGGCTGCGGTAAGACCCGCGATGGGGATTGTCGTAGGACCTGGTTGGATAAGGAGGACTAGATGGCGGGCCAGCACTGTTCTCCCTCCTACAGGCAGGTGTGGACCACGTGATTCTGGCTGTGAGCTACATGTCTCAGGTGCTTGAGAAGGAGATGAAGGCACAGGAGCAGAGGGTAAGTAAGGCTCAGAGTCTTGGCCCTTTCCCTTGGCGCCCGCCCAGCTTCCCACATTGGGTGGGACTGACCAGTGATTTCTCCCTTCCAGCTAGGAATCCGAATCTCCATGTCCCATGAAGAGGAGCCTTTGGGCACAGGTCAGCAGGGCTAGTTCCCTTGGGGAGGATTTAGGGCCAGGAAAGGAGTAAGACCCAGCCTAGATGGGACCTGCTGAGCCTTAGATGGAGGGGGTTCAGACCCTCAGGAAGATGGTGACCTATCCCCCTTCCCTAGCCGGGCCCCTGGCATTGGCCCGTGACCTGCTCTCTGAGACTGCAGACCCTTTCTTCGTCCTCAACAGTGACGTGATCTGCGATTTCCCCTTCCAAGCCATGGTGCAGTTCCACCGGCACCATGGTCAGGAGGGCTCCATCCTGGTAAGGACCCAGCTCTTCCCTGACACTCCTGCCCCCATGTCCACCTCCCCACTCCCTTGCTTTGAACTGCCCTTGCCCCCTTATATTGTGGATGCAGAACTCTGCAGTATGTCTTTAAGCACTTGGAGCACAGCCCCTGAGATTTGGGACAGCATGTATATCAAGGCTTAGGAACACTGGACTAGGCTTAAGGTCCCGCTACACTCAGGTGACCAAAGTGGAGGAACCCTCTAAGTATGGTGTGGTGGTGTGTGAGGCTGACACGGGCCGCATTCACCGGTTCGTGGAGAAACCGCGAGTGTTTGTGTCCAACAAGATCAACGCAGGCATGTACATTCTGAGCCCTGCAGTGCTGCAGCGCATCCAGGTGTGTAGAACCAGCCGATGGGTGGGCTGGGTAGGGCAGGCCACCGCCATGACCCTGCTCACCAGCTGCCCACTCCCGCAGCTGCAGCCTACATCCATTGAGAAGGAGATCTTCCCTGTCATGGCCAAAGAAGGGCAGCTATATGCCATGGAGCTACAGGGTGAGGCTGGGAGGCCACAGGGGGGTGGTCTGTGGCTGGGCTGAGCCCCTGATGCGTTCCCTCCCTACAGGCTTCTGGATGGACATTGGGCAGCCCAAGGATTTCCTCACTGGCATGTGCCTCTTTCTACAGTCACTGCGACAGAAGCAGCCCGAGCAACTGTGCTCGGGCCCTGGCATTGTGGGCAACGTGCTGGTGGTGAGGTCCTTGTCCAGCCCATCATTAACCCCTCAGTTTTGGGGGGAGGAGTGGTCCACTTATATTTTCCCTACTCTTCTTAGGACCCGAGTGCCCGCATTGGCCAGAACTGCAGCATTGGTCCCAACGTGAGCCTGGGTCCTGGTGTGGTAGTAGAGGACGGTGTATGTATCCGGCGATGCACAGTGCTACGGGATGCCCACATCCGCTCCCATTCCTGGCTCGAGTCCTGCATTGTGGGCTGGCGCTGCCGTGTGGGCCAGTGGGTAAGCCTATGAGCTGGGCCAGATGGGAAGAGGGACGGGGCAAGCAAGTGCCCAACTGACAAGGCCTGCCCCCTCCCCCAAGGTACGCATGGAGAATGTGACAGTGCTTGGTGAAGACGTCATAGTCAATGATGAGCTCTACCTCAACGGGGCCAGCGTGCTGCCCCACAAGTCTATTGGAGAGTCAGTGCCGGAGCCTCGGATCATCATGTGAGGGGATGCCCTGGGGCTGGCTGAGCCCTCATCTCCCCATTGTTAAGGGGATCTCTGGCTGGACACATCAGAAAGCCCTGGACTTATGACTTGTTTGGGGAAGCTGACACCAATCTGCCTTCTCCTATGGACATTACCTGGTGGAATCCTTGCTGGGCATACACCCACAAAGCTCACTCCTTCAAGAAGGGCCAGAGCAGAGCTGTATGGAATAATAATTTAATGCTCACTGTGGCCCTGACTGAAAGTTAAGCATAGGCACAATTAGGGCATGGCTGGGCTCCTGCCAATGAAGTTACACACAGGCAAGGAGGTTACATGTGGCTAGGGTGGGGGTTTGGGAGTGGGGGATGGAGTAAGGGGCCCTCATAAATAGGGCCCAGTCTGGTTCTGGGTTCAAGGGTGGAGGTTCCCACTGTCGGCTAGCAGGCCTAGGTGGCCGGGGAAGTGGCACTCGCGCTGGTTGCCTTCTCCCAGTCCTCCACAGACATGATGGTAGCTTTGCAGAAGAAGCAGTCCTTATTGTTCATCAGGTGCTGGTTGATGCAGGCTCTACATCAGGGGAGGGGATGAAGACGGCCTGTGTATCCTTCTACACGCCCAACCACCCCGCCAAGCTCCGAAGGCCCACTTACTTGCAGGACTTGTGGCCACAGGGCTGGAACACAGCAGAGATGGGGTGAGCATAGCAGATGGGGCAGAGGTCCTCCTCACTGGTGGGCTGCCAGGAGCAGAGTGCAGGAGGGTAGGGGTTAGGTGGCCATAGAAGTGGACACACACTATACGTACACAGCATGCACATAGCTCTGCCACCGTGTATTCAGGTGTCATGGACTGCATGCGTTGGTTTCACTCACCAGGGAGGCAGCTGCTGCCTGGGCAGACGCAGAGGTCAAGTGTGCCAGCATCTGTTCCACCTGGGTGAGCTCCTCAACACTGATGTAATCTGTATCTGGGGGTGGTAGGAGATAACCGGCCAAATGTGACCTTAGAAGTCAGTGCCTCTTGAGTACCCCCAACATAGGAATTTGATCTTTTTGAGACTCCTCCAAATCCCTTTCTTCCCTCACCCACCCCCCAGCCCACTCACAGCTCTGCAGGGAGAAGCGCTTCTGGTCAGGGGCAGGCAGGGCTGTGCCAGGGGCGGGGGGCTCTGGCTGTCCCAGGAGATAGCATATAGAGCGGAGCTGGAAGCACGGATCAGCCAGGAGCACCGACGTGGCCCGCTCTGTCCTAGGTGGAGAGGGTGCAATGGTAGCTGGGACCCAGACCTGAACCTTGGAGGGTTAGGGAGTGACGTGACTTGCATTGCTTCCTTTATTCCATCCTGCTTACCACCCCCACTCCCAGAAATTCTAAATCCCTGTAAAGGTCAGAGTCTGGGTACTAGTTCTAGCGGGTGCAGGGGAGCCACTGGAAAATAGTGAAAGTTCACTTGCCCATAACCTACATTAATCCTGCAAAGGAAACAAATAAAAACCATTAGCAGCCGAAAGGTGTGCTTCCCAGACATCCCCTTTTGAGATCAGCGCAGAAGCAATCCTCTGGCCAAGTGCTGGCTGGGGCTTCGGGGCCAGACTCGCACCCCCTCTGGCGGCCGCTGGGTGACTGATTACCGGGAGGTGGCTGCTCCGCCCCAACAGGAACCAATAGAAGCCCGATGCCCCGCCCCCTGGGCCGTAGCCTCGGGGAGGGTATTTAGAAGCTGAGTGACCGGGGAGAGCTGGAAACCAGAGCAGCTGAGTGCAGAGTGGAGCGCGAGCCCCACCTCGCATCCTGCAGCCCGCATCCTGCCCTGCGGGTCACCCGTCAGCTCCACGCCGGTGAGCCAGGGCACAAGTGGGTGAGTCTCGGAGCTACGCGTGGCAAAGGGTTGCCCTGTCCCACCCGTGGTGGTCGCAGCTATGGCCTGGCTGACACTGCTGGGCGCGCTGCTGTGCATGCTGCGCTTCGGGTCAGGCATCCCCGACTCTGAGGACTTCGGGTCCTCTGCGCACGCTAACTGCCCCGACAACTGCGTCTGCGCGGCTGACCTGCTGAGTTGCGCTGGCCTGGGGCTACAGGAGGTGCCCCCTTTGCTACCTGCCACTGCTGCAGACCTCGATCTGAGCCACAACGCACTTCAACGCCTGCGCCCCGGATGGCTGGCGCCCCTCAGCCGGCTGCGCGCCCTGCATCTGGACCACAACGAGCTGGATGCGCTTGGTCGTGGGGTTTTTGTCAATGCCAGCGGCCTGCGGTTGCTCGATCTATCATCTAACGGACTGCAGGCACTTGGCCGCCATGACCTAGAGGGGTTGGGGGCACTGGAGATGCTGCTGCTGTTCAACAACCGTCTGGCGCACTTGGACAAGCACGCCTTCCACGGCCTGGGGGCGCTCAGCCATCTGTACCTGGGCTGCAACGAACTCACGTCCTTCTCTTTTGACCACCTACATGGTCTGGGCAGGACCCACCTCCGCACCCTGGACCTCTCCTCCAACCACCTGCAAAGCATCCCCGTCCCTCACCTGGCTGCGCTGCCGGCCTTTCTCAAGAATGGCCTTTACTTGCACAACAACCCGTTGTTCTGCGACTGCCATCTCTACCACCTGCTGCAGCGCTGGCAGCAGCGAGGCCTGCGTGCCGTGTGCAGCTTTGCTGGGGAGTACGTGTGTCTGGCCTTCAAGGTACCGGCATCCCGCGTGCGCTTCTTTGAGCACAGCCGCATCTTCGAGAACTGCTCGGCTGCGCCCCCTCACGGCCTTGAGCAGCCTGAGGAGCAGCTGCACGTGCAGGTGGGTCAGTCTCTGAAGCTGTACTGCAACACCAGCGCCCCGGCTGTGCACGTGGCCTGGGTCTCCCCGCAGCAGGAGCTGCTCGTGGCGCCAGGATCCCGCAACGGCAGCATCGCCGTGCTGGCTGATGGCAGCTTGGCCATCAGCAACGTGCAGCCATGGCATCAGGGTATCTTTGTGTGCCTGGCCACTGGGCCCCGCCTGCACTACAGCCAGACCCATGAATACAACGTGAGCGTAAACTTCGCACACCCTGACCCCGAGACTTTCAACACAGGCTTCACCACGCTGCTGGGCTGTGTGGTGGGCCTGGTGCTCGTGCTGCTCTACCTATTCGCACCGCCCTGCCCCGGTTGCCGCCGCTGCTTCCACCGCACCAGCCGAGGCCGCTGCTGGCCCCGAGCACCCAGCCCACTCCAGGAGCTGAGTGCGCAGTCCTCGGTGATCAGCACCACGCCACCCGACACCCTCACCCGCAAGGCTAGTGTCCACAAGCATGTGGTCTTTCTGGAACCGGGCAGGAAGGGTCTCAATGGTCGTGTGCAGCTGGCTGTAGCTGAGGACTTTGATCTCTACAATCCTGTGGGCCTGCAGTTCAAGGCTGGCTCTGAGTCTGCTAGCTCCACGGGATCTGAGGGCCTGGTGATGCCCTAGGCTGCTCAGGGCTCCCCCTGGGTCACTCCTGCCTGCTGCTTGCCCTGTTCCCTGCTGTCACTCAGAACTGCCAGATCTCATGGGAAGAACTGGCTTCGTCCTCCAGCCTCCTGTGTAGGCCTTGACCTAAATTTACCACAGTAGCCCTCCTCACCGGTTGGGGGGGTTGGGGTCCTAACCTCTCCTTCCCCGCTCCAGCACAGGCCCCAAAAGCTGCAGGCCATGGCACAGCCTGCTTGTGGCCACTTTCCTTGGGATCTCTTGGTTTCCAAATGTCCCATGAGAATTGAAATAGAGGCCCATCTGGAAGAGGCCCAGCTTGACTCTTAGGGGCTGAAGCAGGTGTTGAATAGAGGCACAGCCTCCTTCCCCTTCCCCAGGGAACAGGGAGGGAGTCGGTCCATAGGGAAAGAGGAGAAGGGTTCCAAAGCAAGACCTAGCGCTCACCCTCGGTGTGGAAGGAGGAAAGAAGTCCTTCCTCTAGTAAACAGGACTCTCCTAACTCCATGTAGAGTCTGGTGGGCAGGAAAGAAGCAGGCAGGCTCCTCACCAGACCCTTGGGGGGCCTTGCCTGAGCTCTACCCAGTGGCCAGGGGCATCCAAAGGCCTCTCTGCAGATGGAGCCTCTCCCATGGGCTCGCGAGAGCGCAGTACGGTGCACCATGCCTGCGCCCTCTGCTCTTATGCAGTAAAAAGCCTGCGGGACACGGCCAAGATGGGAAGGCCGAGCTGGAACTCACTGTCCCTCAGGGATGGAAGCCTCTTAAGGACTGGCACTGGTCTTGTTCTAAAGGCTGAGGCAGTGCCCTGGTTTCAGACACATCTCACCACTCTCACTGCCAGGAGGAAGGAAAGTGGGGTCTGGGAAGCCCTCCTGTGTGGGGGTTGAGCTGAGGGCCCCAACAAGTGTCCTGGACTCAGTTGTCATGGAATGTCTTAATAAAGGTAAATGACGTGTGCGCAGTGCTAGAGCCTCCACAGATGCAGGAAGCGGTGTGTGCTCAATTCCTGTCCCCTGGACTGCAGGATAGCACCCCCACCCCTACCCAGTCCTGCTGGCTCCTCACCCCTGTCTCAGGCACAACCATAAGTCCCTGGTGTTGACTGTGGGCCACGGCACCCTGTTCTGCCAAGGTCCCTGACTGTCCTACTCAGAGCTGCTGCTGCTGTCTGTATTTCGAGAGTTAACACCTCACCGCCTCCCCTCTGATACTGATGCTGAGGCTCATCTTAGGAGGAAACGGAGCTGCAGGGAAGCCACACCCCACCCTCTCCCCATCAGACGCACCCAGCTCCCACAGTGCCCACGGTGCCTGGCACTCACCCTGAGGCTGGGCCATGCACCAGGAGCCGCACCAGGATGCCTGTCACTGCCACGAGGATAGGGTAGTGGTCCACGCTCTCCAGGCCTAAGGAGAAGGGAAGGGGTAGATGAACTGCCCACACACTCCTGCTGCAGGGGCTGCAGACCTGCCTGGCTGATAGCATCCACCCTTCCCACTGTCCTGCGAGTGCAGAAAGGAGACTCGGGCATCACTGCTCCTGAGAGAGGAGCCAACACCTGAGGTGTGGTGCGGATAGGGCATCAAGGTCCTCACCAGGTAGCCGCAGGGTGACCACACGGTCAAACAGGTTCCTCTCAGCCGTCACCCTGTTGAGCACCTGGTTGAGTAGCTGTGAGAGGAAGCGCCTGCTGGTGGGTGGACGGCTCACCACCGGGCACCCCAGGGTCCCACCTTTGCCCAGATGGACACACCTGTGCGAGCCGCCGCAGCAGCATCTCAGAAGTAGGTTGGGTCCAATCGAGGAAAATCTCAGGTACCAGCGTGATCGTCATCTCCAAGACACGCAGCAGGCTGACCGAGAGGTCAAAGCAAGTAGCACATACCTTCAGCTGCCGGCTGTCCACAAAGTTCCGCTCCAGGCGTTCAGCAGCCTGCTGGATCTGAGCCAACAGGTGGGGCGCCGTGGTCAGTCATCAGACCACATCGAAATCCTGCCTTATCCTCTGCGACACCCTGGCCCACGGGTCCCACCAAGACCCACCTCTTGGATCATGCCGATGAACTCAGAGAAGGCCCAGTTGAGCTGGTTGAGGACGCTGTTGAGGAAGCTAGGCGCCACGTCGGGATCCTGCCGCAGCAGGTCCGCCATGTGCTGCTGCAGCAGGGTGGAGGGGCAGGGCTCTGCAGGGGCATGGGGAGGTTCCATCACCTGGGACTCCGGGTCCATGGCCCCTCCCTGTCTGCCTCTGTCCTCACTGGGGCACTGGGATGCTCAGGTCCCGAAGACAAGGGGACAAGAGGTAGTACTGTTGGGGGTTAGGGTTAAATCCGGTCCCTCCCTTTGCTGGGCAGGCCAGAGGCTGCAGTTGCTTCCGGCCGCCATACCACACCACACCACCCCCACCCCAGCCTAGAGCACCCCCACCCCAGCCTGGCTTCCAGTAAGTTCTGTCACATGCCTTTCGGGGAAAGCTTAACCTAGACCCCTCCTCACTCATATCAAGGCCAGCTCCCTCAAGAGTCTACTCTGAGCCCTGCTGTCCTCTACTGTCCTCTGCTACCCTTGGCCTGGCCCTGGCACATGGCCGAGGTGGTGGGCGCCAAGTCTGGGCTAACAGGCAGCAGTAACCAGAGCCCTCAGCCACAGCCGAGCTGGGCATCCCCCCACCGCTTGCAAATCAATAGTCCTGCAGCAGCAGACGCATAGTGGCCCCACTGCTGCTCTCCGTTTGCAGCTCAGTTCCACCCTGGAGACAAGACCAAGGCAACTGGCAAGGACTTGCTGTTTGACATTGCATAAGGCATGAGGCCTGCGGGACACCCTTCAGGTCAAAACACTGCCCATAAAGGCAGAAACACGACATGGGCCAGAGAGCCACCATGTGCGGTGAGTGCAGCATGCGACAGGCAGACTGCAAATTGGACCGAGACCCAGCGTCGGGTCTCGGTGAAGGTCTCAGGCCCAAAGGGCTCTGCGGACTGCAGCCCCAGGAGAGGGTGCAGCCTATGCTCCCATCCAAATGCCGCTTCCTTCAGGAAGCCCCAGGGACACCCTCCGCAGCTCTGTGCCCTCTCACTCTAGCGTCTGGCACACATATAACAGAGGGGTTGAGGGACATAATGCTGGAAGAAGGCCAGAGGTCAGGGAGCTGCTCTGAGGGCAAGGGCCCTACATAAGCTGCCAGCAGCCAGGAAGACACTGGCCCCTTTCACTGTGACCCACGCAGAGAGTTCGGGCCCGAACTCTGGGGATAATGGATAGGGGTCTCACAGTGTCCCGGGGCTGAGGACGAGGGGAAACGGAAACTCCAGAAGGGAGTCTGGGAATCAACATGAGTTTAGGAAAGGGGCTGGGAGAAGTGGGGAAGCGAGAGACCCCAGGATGATAGGCAAGGGCCACCAGCCCACCGAACCTGAGTACTTACTTTGGAGGCTGGGCAGGTTGGCATCCTCAGGTTTGGTTTTCAGCAGGTGTGGCAGCCGTGTGTAGCGATAGCCAAACCCACAGCCCTGGGGGAGGGGACAGTGAGACGTCAGTGGGACGGGGCGGGTCCTCTCTCCAGCAGACATAGCTGCTTTCTCTCTAAGAGGCTTACCCTCCAGAGCCGCACCAGGATCCAGTTGGTCTGGGCCCAGGGCCGCTGCTCATAGGGAGCCAGGAGGCTCCTCACCATGGTGATGCGCCTGTGAAAGCAAGAAGGAAGTGGGCACGGGCAAGGCTGGGTGTGGTGCCGGTAGGCAAGGTGCCGTCTCCCCACTGGCCCCTACTCACTGCTCCTCAGGAATCCGCTCCACGGCCCGCAGGGAGCGTGGGTAGCACACGTAGCTGGCCAGGGCCTGCATCAGCGAGTCACGGATGTCTATTGGGACAGGACACCCTGCTTCAGCAGAGGCCTGGCATGTGCCCTGACCCCAGGCCTCACGCCCACCTGGCTAGCCTTCGCTGCAGAAAATAGCCAGCCAGAGAAACTGGCCCAACCCCATACCCCAGGCCCTCTGTCGGGCACCTCACCAGTGCCCACGATGCGCGTGTCAGCAAAGTGCTTGGCAAGGATGGCAGCCAGGCGGGTCAGGGTCTCTTCGTAGCCTGCAGGATGAGGTAGGAGCTGTTTCCAGCTGGGAACGGGCTCAGAGACAGATTCTCCCTCTGGGGGATGGGCTTGGGTCTTGGGCTCCACAGCTGGCTTCAAGGGCCAGTCTGGGCCCCAGCCAGAACTGGAAACTTTGGGTAAGGCATTCAGACTGCTGGGGTGAGGGCAGGCCCTGACCAGGCCCAAACCCTGCTCAGCACATGCATTTGCTGGCATCTGTAGCTCTACTTCTGAAGACAATGCCTGTGCCTAGGTCTGGAGCGGGGCAGGCCAGGGGCCTGACCGCCCACAGCTGTGCCAGGCAACCGCCAAACCTCGCGTGGATCAGCAGTCTGCAAGAAGCCCGGGCTATGTGGCCCCAGGAGGGCCCCAGCCCTTGCTATGATCTATGAAGACAAACCACTCTGCCCACTGCAAGGCCAATGCCAGGGTGGCAGGCTAAGAAGCCATCTGGCTCCTGTACCACAGCTGCACCAAGAAGGAAGTGAGGGATCCCAGTCCTGTACTCCATTTTGTCTGTTTCCGTCCAGGCACCAGGGAAAAGCTCTGTCCCGTGCTGCTGACACTGCGCAGGTGCTCCACCACGTGGGGCTTTGGCAACGGCTTGTTAGATGCCGGGCAAAGCCGAGTGGGGCTGCCTCCCCCACCTCCCGTGGATGTGCGCTGCTGAGTCGTTGGGCTCAGACTCCTCGGGCTCACACCAAAGGCCCCTTTCTCTGCCGCCTCCCAGCGAAATGGCCCTGTCACCTGGGAGCTCCTCCATACTATGCACAGGGCCAAAGTAATTCTTGAGAGCACTGTAGCTGTTGATGGCCACGCTCAGGTAGAACTCGGGCATGAAGGCAAAGAGAGGACCCGTGCGGTCACCATGCTCGATGGTCCGTAGGCAGACGCGCAGCAGCCAGTAGATGTCCAGCATTTTCTCCTGTGGGAGGCACGCAGGGTGCTGCTGGGCTGTTG
This sequence comes from Solenodon paradoxus, assembly GCA_004363575.1. NCBI lineage: Eukaryota > Metazoa > Chordata > Mammalia > Eulipotyphla > Solenodontidae > Solenodon > Solenodon paradoxus. Next base: position 32,630 of record RJWH01000387.1, read on the forward strand.
ACAGGGAGGGGCCTAGGGGGCATGGCCTGGTCTGGGATCAGGAAAGTTCTCCCCAGAAATATGAGAAGTGGAGTCCAGAAAGTGGCTCTAGCAGGGTGAGCAGTACTCTGTAGGCTGAAGGGCACACCCTGCCTGGAGGGGCAGCACCTCAACCAGAACAGAACTCTGGTTTGCGCTTTTTAAAGGAAAGGAAGGTTTTAAACAAGAGGGTGCCGTGTGACCACAAATCTGAGCATGCAGAGGGGCACGGTCTAGCCCCACAGCACCTCATCTCTGGGAATGCAGTCAAGGCAGCTGTACTTTCCAGCAGTTCTCTGCTGTGCCCTAACACTTAAGAATATTTAAGCAAGAAGTTAGAGGGGTGGGCCTGGGAGCACGCGAGCAGTGAGCCAGAGGCCTGCTAGGAGCCTGTTGCACCGCAGATCCTGAGGAGGGATGGCAGTGACACTGATGCAGTCAAGGGGCCACTGTGATAGGGTGGAGATGTATATGCAGAGGGAGAGGGGCTTGCTAGAGACCTTGGAAGGCCATTTCAGAGAAGTGGAGGTGCCTGTGCTGGCCAGGGGCAAAGGGAGAGTTAGGGACTAAGATACAAAAAGGGAAGGAGAGTGGTAGCTGTAGGCAGATGCAAAATCAAAGGAACGCACCATGGTTTTTTCCTTTACTAATGGAAGAAAATGAGTGAGGAGGCCGGAATGTGAGCACTTAAGATATAGAAAGAAGAAAGCAGTTCAACATAATAAAGGGCCTATTATAAAGAGTCACAGTTAACATTAACATGGTGAAGTCTGAAAGCTTTTTCTCAAAGATCAGGAACAAGACAAAGCTGCCTGCTTTTGCCACTTTTATTCAACATAGACTAGGAAATCCTAGCTACAGCAATTAGGCAAGAAAAAGAAATAAAAGTCATCCATACTGGGAAGGGAGGAGTCAAATCATCCATGTTTGCAGGAGATGGTTTATGTGCAGAAAACCCTAAATGCGCGCATGCGCACGCGCACACACACACGCGCACACACACACACACACACACACACACAGTTAGTGCTATTAAATTAATTCAGGAAATTTGCAGGATACAAATTACACTCAAATATCAATTTTGTTTCTATATACCAGCAATGAACAATCCAAAAAGGAAATCAAGGAAATAATGCCATTTACCTCAGTGCCACAAGGAATATAAATTTAACCAAGGAGAAGACTTACACATTGAAAACTACAAAAGGTTGCTGAAAGACGTTTTCAAAAAGGCAGAAATAGAAATATGCTCACAGACTAAAAGATTTAATCTTATTAAGATGTCAATGCTATACCCAAAGCGAGCCACAGATTTAATGCAATTCCTATCAAAATCTCAATGGTGTCTTTTGCAGAAACAGAAAAATCTATCCTAAAACTCATATGGAATCTTGAGGGACCCCCAAATAACCAAAACAATCTTGAAATAGAAAAATGCTGGCGATGTCACACGTTCTGTCCTGGCATAAAGAGAGACGAGACATAGAGGGCAATAGGATAGTAGGGAGAGTCCAGCAATAACCCCTCAAATATGTGGGCAAGTGATTTTCGACAAATGCCAAAACAATTCAATGGAAAAAGGACAGGTTTTTTTCAATAGTGCTAGGAAAACTGACGTCTACATACGAAAGAATGAGTTGTACTTCTGCCTCCTACCACATACGAAAACTAACTCAAAAGGATGTAAGACCTATGCCTTAGAGCGGGAACTATGAAGCGCTTACAGGAAAACCCTCGTAATCTTGATTTGTTTTGTTTTGTTTTGTAAGGGAAGGTGCAGGTAGGAATGAAGGTGAGCAGGCAGGCAGGCAGGAAGAGAGAGGAAGGAGAAGCATCTGTACTTTATTTTTATTTAGCTGTTCACACTGGTTGCTTCCCCCGGGTCCAGGACTTGAACCCCAAGAGTCTGTAGCCCACATCTTCAGAGGTGACTGACCCAACTGCTGCTCCACCAGGGCATACCATGATCTTAGTTTTGACAATGATTTCTTTGTTATAAAAATAAAAGTACTGGCAAGAAAATAAAAAGATAAATAAAAATGCACTACATCAATATTAAAAACTGTATCAAAGGATACAATCAACACTGAAAAGGCAACCCACAGAAAGAGAGAAAACTCTGTAAATCATAACCTGATAAGAGATTAAGAAGCAGGATAAATACAAAAAAACAAAACTACAATTAACTACAAAACAAACCCTATTAGGAAATGGGTAGGCACGCCCTGGTGGAACAGCAGTTTGGTCTGCCACCTGTGATCAAGCTCAGTTCACATCTCAAGGGCATAGGTTCATTTTCCAGGGCCAGAGGGGCAGGGGCGGGGCGGGCGAGGACACAGCCAAGATAAACAATTAAATAAAATAAATGAAAATGTTTGTTTCTCCTCTTTCTTCCCTACCTACTTTCCTTCATTCCTGCCTGTACTTTTTCTTAAAAAAAAAAAAAAAAAGGGTGGGGGGGGGCAATAGACTTCAATAAACATTCTCCAAAGAAGATATACAAACAGCCAATAAGTGCATGAAAAAATGCTCAAAATCACTAATCATTAGAAACATGCGAATGGATTAGAAAAGCTACAAATAGATACCACCTCACATCAGGATGGCTAGTATTAAAGAGGGATGATAAGAGGGAGAGAGGCAGGCAGGTGAACAGACACTGGCAAGGTGGGAAGAGATAAGAACCTTGTGCCCTGATGGTGACGATGTAAAATGGAACCACCACCATGGAAAACTATGTTAGTTCCCTAAAAAATTAAAATAGAAGCACCATGCGACCCAGCAATCCAGTGTCAGGGTGTGCACCTGAAAGAACTGGAAGCAGATCTGGAAGAAACACAACCATGTTCGCAACAGACTCACTCACTCACAAGAACCAAAGGTGGAAGCACCCTAAATTGTCTGTCAACCCAAGAACGGTTTCTGAAGAAGAGGAGCTCCTGAGCGCGTCCGTACAACAGCGTAAATATAATTAGCACGACCAAACTGTCTCTTGCCAAATGCTGAGACAGTAAGTTACAAATTGTGTATATTTTACCATAAATTAAAATGGTTAAGATGGGTGCACTCTTATGACTCAGGTGGCTGAGACAACTGGGGTGCAAATCATGTAGGGCCCAAGGACCTGGGTGCATGGTCTGGGGCCAGAGGAAAAGCCCAAATGAAACAAATAAATAAAATGTTTTTTCCTCTTTCCATCCTTCCTCTCCTTTCTCCCTTCCACTCCCTTCCTCTCTCAAAAAGATGGTCATGATTGTAACTTTTATGTTGTGCATATTTTATCACAATTTAAAAAGAAGATGCAGAGATGTGAGAGCAAGGTTCCTAAGAAGATGGTGAGGAAGCGGGTGGCGAGGTTGCCTAGGACGGGGACAGGCATGAAATCCCGGTGGTGGGAAGGAAAGATGTCCCCTGAGAATGCTCATCTTTGTGTGGCTGCAGGCTAGGTGGTCTGTGGCGATAGAGAAACAGGGGCTAAAAGGTAGAATTAGGTTAGGAAGAATCCACAGGAGAAAGAGCAAGTAGAGAGGACAGGGGACAGATAGGGACACCAAGGACACCAAGGAGGCAGACAGATGCCCTGGATGGACCGCTGGAGAGAGGTATAGGGCACTTACTGGTGGGGAGATATGCCTGGACAGGTAGGCAGAGGGTCTGGAGCCTAGAGGTCAAAGTGTGGTCACAGAGGACATGCACCATGCTTGGCTGCTGGCAGACTGGAAGGGCAGAGTTTCAACTTCCTAGTCCACTAACCAGCATCCCTAGTTCGGGGCAGCACCTGGCAGGCTCAGGCACATGCTATTGCATGAAGGAACGGGTAGGGGACAAGTCAGTGGTCTCGAGGGTGAGGGGAGAGTGAGAGAAAAGCAGGTGCTTAGTGAGGACACTGAGAGTGCAAGGGGTGAATAAACTGAGAGGAGCAGCAGGGGAGAAGGGGAGGCAGGTAGAAACACTGACTTTATTGGCTCAGGCGCTAAGCCTGTGGCTGGGGTGTAGACCATGTAAAGCCCAAGAATCTGCATTCACAAAACTAGGGACCAGATGAGGGAAACAACCAAAAACAAACCTTCAAAATGCTTCTTTAAAAAAAAAAAAAGAGGCACACCCTGATGGAGTAGCGGTTAGGTGAATTGCCCTGAAAGAGTGCAGGCCACACACCCCTAGGTTCAAGTCCCAGGTCCAGGGGGAGCAACCAGTGTGAACTAAATAAAAAATAAAATGTTTCTTCCTCCTCTCTCTTTCTGCCTGCCTGCCTACTTGTCTTTATTCTTACCTGTACCTTCCCTTAAAAAAAGGAAAAAGAAGAGAAACACAGTTTTTGTTCCTCAAAGGGAGAATATATGAGCTGGAGGGGAACTGGGGTCTAAAGATGGAGTCCACTCAAATCTGTGGGGCACAAGATGTGCAGTAAGTAGGGTGGGCGGGAAGAGGGAGCATGTGTGTGCCAGAAGCCTAGGAGGGCAGAAGCACTAGGGGGCCAGCGCGACCCAGCCCCGCACCAGTCAGTGTGGCTGGGAAAGCAGCCCCTGATGGTCAACGTCTCATTGCCTCACCTGAGAGTAGATGGTGGCATGGACCCAAGCAAGACGGCGACTCAGGTGGTCCAGCTTTTCTGAGAAAACCTTCTGGCTCTTGGTCAACTCTGCAAGGATGTCCTTCCTCTGTCACCCAAGGAGAAAGGAAGACAAGGTCTGGCCCCATGCACAGATCCACCTGCCTCCCTCATCAGCCTGGTTGGGTCTCTACTACTGCCGGGGGCAGCAAAGGGTCCAGCAGACCCAGGCTCCACTCTTCAAAACTCCCCTGGGGCATGCCTGGGGGGCCTGGGATAGCAATCAGGAGGAACACCTAAATGGAATAAGTGAAAATGCTTCCCCCTCTCTCTTCCTGCCTCCGTGTCTACTCACCTTCATCCCTGCCTGTACCTTTCCTTAAGAGAAAAGAACCTTTTCTGCCTCTGACCCACTAGAGAGTCTGAGCCTCAACAGGGAACAGTTGTATCTCAGATTGTGGAAACAAGATATAATGGAGGGGGGGGGGGTCCTGTGAGCCCTGGTTGGGACACCCTAGGAATTCCATGCTAGAACTGTAGCTCCAGGATCTGTCCTTGCCGTGGCCAACCCAGGGGCTCTATGGGTAGGTGGGGGCACGGGGTCTGTCAGGGAGGCCCAGCCTGGGCATGCTTGCCCCTGCTCCCCGGGCTGGGATAGACACAATTGAGGGGTTCCTGGGGAGGGAGGGGAGCAAGGTCCTCTTCCTGTTGACTCTGCAAGTGGCCAAGGCAGCACTCAGGGTGGAATCCATAATTGATGAGAGGGGGTGTGCGTCAGCACTTAGTAGGCTGGGGGTGGGGGACCTTGGCACAGGCCAAGGCTGGCTGATGCAGCTCAGGCCATGCCAGGGAAAAGGGGAACTACTGGGACAACCCCAGGCAAACAGCTGCCCCTCTGCCACACCCCTCTCTCCCAAAGACCCACCTGCCCGTCTGGGCCTTACCCGCTTGGGGCACCGGCGGAGTTTGTCCTCTGTGTCCCTCAGAGCCATCGCATACTCATTGACGTCATCAGACACACCCACCATCTAGAGCATTGGACACCATCCATCCAGGGTGACCCCAGGCACCTCACCCAGGTCTCCAGACCCACCCTGGACCCTGGGCCTGCCAAGCTCCCAACCTCAAGACCAGAACCATCTCCCAGAAAGTCAGCCTGGTCAGGCCTGAACAGCATGGGCTCAAACTAGTCTCACCGTGGCATATGCCCATGCGCAGCCACCCCTGCAGGCGTGTACATATGTGGGCACACACCAGCTCATACACAGAGTCACATGACACCCGCATGGCCCGATGGGGTGAGACCTTGCCCAGCTGCTGGTGAACGCTGAGATTATACATCATGATGGCTCCGTCTAGGACTTCCAGCAGGGAGTTCTCGGTGAGGGGTTGCTCAGGCTCCTCGGGGGGCCGTCCCAGCAGTAGGCCCTCATTCCAGTGGCTGCCCTCAACTAGGGAGTGGGGGAAGGGCAGGGTGAGAATCAGGGGTCTTTCCAGTTCTCTCCCAACCATGTGGAGTCAGGAGGGGTCTCCTAGCAGAAGAAACCCCTCCACCCCTTTCTGGGCCTAAGAAGAAATCTGTAGGAGAATGTGGGGGTCAGGGCAAGGTCCTGCAGCTACAGAACCTATTTCTGTACCATTGATTTCTTGCCCTCAGAGTGCACGTCCCACGCCCTTGAGATACTGTGAGGCCACAGGAGGGGAGGGAAGGGGGTGTGCATCCTGGCTTTGTCCAGGGTGGGAAGTTGTACACGATCAAAGAAGTCGTCAATGCCAAGCCCGGCCCTGCCTGGCACCTACTGTCCTCACGGGTCCTCTGCTCTGCGCTCAGTGTGCGGACTTTCACTTTCTCCAAGGTGCTCAGAGGCCGCCGTGGGGTCATCAGGCTCACAGCTGCTGTGCTGAGGAAGCGGTTGGCTCGGCCCAGGGTTGGAGAACTGAGCCAGCCAGGCCGGGGTAGGGGCAGCGCGCCCCCCATGGCCAGGGCCTGCATGGGGCGCTGTGGTAGAGAGAGGAGGCCAGAGGCCACTCAGCCCCCCAGGAGCCTTAAGGCTACCTTCATTCATGGGGCTGGGGAGTGGGAAGGGAGGGTTCATATTCCACCTCCAGCAAGGGAACCTGCCTGCCGAAACGCCCCCTTGCCTCCATAGAGAGACTATGGCCCGGTGTGACACCCCTACCCCTCTGGTAGAGTAACAACCCAACACGAAGCCCCCTGCCTGCCCCTACCGCGGCACCTGGGCCGCAGCCGGGGCTGGCTCTTCATCCTCGTCCAGGTCATCCATGGTGGCTGCCTGGAGCTCCAGTGGGTCAATCAGGATGTTGGCCTTGGAGGCAAGGTCATCTGGGAGGAAAGGCAGGACATGTTTTCAGGTCAGTGGAGGGGCGAGAAGTCGGAGGGGCAACTGCCCAGGACAGCAGGAGAGCCCTGGTGGCCTTGGAGGAGGCCTTGAAGAGTCCCGTTACCACTGTGCCTGCCTTTTCCCTCCCCTCACTCATTCCAGCCCAGCCTCCACTTTGCATGCAGGGCCCCAGGGGCCATAGGGACTCGGCAGCAGGAGGTATCCTCACTACGCCAGCCTGGTCAGTTGCTATTTCCCGTGACCTCACACTTCCCGGGCTCCCCTTCTCTGATGGCTCTGTGTTCTGCCCAAAAACCAAAGAGATCTCAGGGCTACCCAGGTCGCTGCTTGACTCACTCTGCACGATCTTCTGAGGGGACATTCCCCCAGCTCCCCCAGGCTTGTCCCCACCTCTACACGAGAGCTGACACACCCTCTCTGCCTCCAGCCCAGGCCTTGGCCGCAGCATCCCTGGACACCTCCAAGAACCCAAACCTCTCTTCTTAGCCTCCTGCAGCCCTTCTCCCCGATGGGGGATAGGGGCCTATCTCCGCAGCCTCCGGCACATCCCTGCCTCCTCCCCTCCGCCGGCCCTCCCTGCCTCCTCTGTGACCTGAACAACAGGCCTCCTGTGTCCCTTCTCCCTGCTGCACTTCGTTCTCCACACCGGGGCAGCCAAAGGGAGTGTCTTACAGCACAGACCTCCTAGTCACTTCCCTGCCTCAACACTTCCCACAGGTTCTTCTGTCCCTGGGAAGAGTCTGTATCTGTTTTGTAACTTGAAATGCCCTCAGACTCTGCCCAGGCGACTCCTTGACCTCATTTGCCATCACTCCCTCCTTTGTATTTCCCTCTCGGGGCCATGGTGGGCTATTAGAGTCTCTTCTCACACTGTGCTCTCAGCCCTCGCATCAGTCTCCGGTGCTCATCCCTGACGGCAGCTCTGGCAGCAACGCCTTTGCCACAATCCCATGGTTACCTCCTCTGTCAGGACACCCACCCCTCTTTCATTACAGGGCTCCCAGACTTCCTCTGGGGTGGGTGCTCCAGGGAAGGAAGAACTGGACCCCAGGCCAGAGGCTGAGTGGGTAGGTCAGCCTCTCCCAACTGAGCAGGCTGAGGCTCTGGCGCCCTCTGGTGAGCACAGGGTGGCTCAGCACTCGCAGCCCTGCTGGCTCCGAGAAGATCCCCAAGACCGCCCAGACCTGCCTGCTACCCACAGGCCTGAACACACCTTTGAGGGTCTTCCGAAGATGGGAGAGGAGGCCTCCAAGGCGCTGCAGGTCGAAGTAGTCCACCTTGCCATTGTAGAAGACCTGGGGTGGGATATACGCCTCTGGGAAGAGTTGGGATGCCAGGTCAGCAGTCAGAGCCCAGCGGGAGGACCCTCCCAGAGGCTGCCCCTCTATCCTGATACGGCAGAGGGGATCCCTGGCTTTGACCCAAGTAGACAGTGTGGCCTCCCCTACCTCCCATCATTTCGGGTCCACACCAGCAACTGCACAACCGGGGAGGACAGGGGCATTCTTGGTTGTGGGTTAACACCAGAGAAGCAGAGAGGACCCTGACCCAGTTCTATGGGGCATCCCCCAATAAGAGCAGGTAAGGCTCCCACTGACCCTTGAGGACACTGTCCCACAGAGGGCCCCCCAGCATCCTAGAGCTCACACAAGGCATGCCCTACACAGAACTGCACAGAAGGCTGGGCAGGCTCAGCCCGAGGAAAGGAGCCTGTAACAGACGAGAGCCTGTGCGCACAGTGAGAGCGAGCACAGGCCCCACCAACCTAGTGGAGCAGCCGCCTGCAGGGAGGGCAGACTCCATCAGGCAGGAGGCCTGGACAGTTCACGCCATCCCACCACCATCTGCGCTCCTCCTGCCAACACTAGATGACGGCCTGTGTCTCGTCTGCCCAGCCTCCGAGGCCCTGGCCCACTCACCCTCACTGAAGGCGGCGCGGGGGTTTGAAGCCTTATATTCATCCCAGTAGTAGCGCAGAGCAGAGACCAACCGGTGCAAGAAGCAGACCATGTACTCAGGCGGGCAGAGCACCGGCATGTTCTGCAGGCACAGGGCAGGACACACTCAGCTGTGCCTTCTCAGAGCCCAGCCCACTCCTCGCCGAGGCCCTGCCCCATCCCCTGGGCTAGTGGGAATGGAAGGGCAGCAAGGAGGAGCAGGCTTGGGCAGGGAGGAGGCAGGCTGATAGGTGTCAGAAATCCAGGGTGCAGACCCTGCCACACAGCCAGGGCGTCCCGGGGGTTGGTCTAGTGGATACCTACCCCCCGGCTGTTGGCATTCTCTTGCAGAAACTTTCGGAACTTGGTCAGAAAGATGTATCTAGAAGCTTCACCCTTCAGAGGGAGGGAAAGCGAGGCTGTGATGAGCTGAGAATGCTGATCCCAGACGACTCAACATCCACCTCCGCCTGGACCCCAGCACAGGAACCAGGCCAGCTCCTGCCCTGTGGTTCTCAGGGTCTGATTCAGCACCCCTCCCATCAGGGACCCAAGAAGGGTCTGGGAGTCACTTACTCCATTGTCATCTTTGTTGTCCAACAGCAGTTTCAGGATCTGGACCTGCAGCTCCTCCACCACTGTGGGGGAGGGGAACAGGACAGAGTCCTCAGGCAGGGTCTTGCCCTTGGAAGCAGGAGAGTTCAGGCTCTACTGCTGGGATCTCTGAGCCCAACCCAGGCCTAGTCACCACCAAGTGCCCCAAGTACATACAAGCACAAGCCTCCCTGCTACCCAGCGCCCGAGGTAGGGGACTGACCTTCGATGCGTTTCTTGAGCCTCTGGCAGCCCCTTTCATAGGCTCGCCGCCGCAGCCGCTCCTCGGCAGTCTCCTCCTTCACCTCCTTGCTGTCTTTCCCCTAGGCAGGTAGGGATGGAAGACAGCTGGGCTTACCCAGGATTCAGGCCTACTTTAGACAGAAGACCCCGAACCCCACCCCCAGCCCAGGGGCCCCTTCGCGTGCTAAGTCCAGGTGGTTCAAACACACTGGCTCAGCCTCGCTGTGACCACTGCCCAAGCCCCTCAGGTCCACCCACCTCCCTTCTGGAGCGATGGGGCCACCAGGTGGTGGGAATGAGCTCCTGCAAGCCTGCCTCCTCCACACGCAGGGGGCTCTTGATGTAAAAAAAGACAACGGACCGGAGCACATCGAAGCTGATGGTCGTCAAGGCAGAGTTCTGCTCACCAAAGGGTCTCCCATATGCCCACGAGTCCTCCCTCAGGAGCCCTCCCAAAACCTGCCCAGCCTGCCTGTGCCCATTATAGCCCTCCCACCTGCCTGTGCCTGTGTCCCCACTGTAAGCCCTCTAAAGAGCTGTGGTGTCAAGCACAGCCAGCCTGATTCCCAGCAAACCACAGCACAGGCTGGTCACAGGGACAGATGACTGTGGGACAGGCTGGAGAGAGAGCTCAGTGGCCTCCCAGCTCTGTTTCTGCCTCCTGGAGGCTGCAGACCTCAGACAGAGAAGAGAGGGAAATAGGAAGGGCCGACTCCTTCACAATGACCTCAGAGGAACTCCGCCACGGAATGTGGGTGACAGTGCAGTGCTCTGGCTGAAGGGGAAAGACCCTGGCAGCACACCCGTATCGCCATGTAGCCCAGAGTCTGCTGTCATCTGGAATTCTACTTGGGATGGCCAACTGGACGGTGCCCTTCGCTGTAGAGAAAGTGCTAGGAGGGCTGGAATGGGAACAGACTCATATTGAGTGGCTCTGGTCCTCCTGAACTGCCCCAGGGACCCCTGGTCAGACCCCTGTCCTCCCTGATCTCTGCTGACTCAGAGGGCACCAGAGGTCTGGCCTGCCTGGCCGCAAGGGCAGGATACAGGACGCTGCTCAGCAGAAACTTGCGGGACTTCTCATGCCTCAGGATGGCAATGGTGAGCCGCAGGTAGTGGATCTGTGGGGAATGAAGAGATGCTCAGAGTGGGCAGGTGAGGCCCGGGACCTCAGGGCAGGGGCAGGGATAGGCGCTCCCACCTGCAGGCCAAGGTCTGGGACGATGGGTGAAAACCGGTACAGTCGCAGCAGGGACATCATCAACTGCTTGAGACAATCCTGTACCTCATAGTCCTGAGGGAGAGATGCCAGGCTGAGGACAGGCTCCAGGGCAGTGCTGTGAGGCCTTTTCCAAGACCCTCCCTGGATCGCCCCCATCTTGGTGAAGTTTGACATCTTGGTCTAACACCCACGATTGGGAACCTCACCTCCATGAAAAGCCACAGAAGGTCCAGGACCTGGCGCACGACGGTCTGCGCCTGTGCAGGTGTAGCTGCCTCCACAATGCCCAGCAGGAAGCTCACGAGCACGGCCTCAACCAGGTAAACTTTGCGCTGCAGCAAGGGCAGGTATTGATGAGGAAACAACTCACCATGCCTTAGCACATGGCCAAGGCCACATGCTTAACGACCTCTTGGGCCCCCTCAAGTGACCCCAAGCTAGGGATGAGCCCCTCCAGATGCTACACAGGCAATTCCCTTCATCTGTGAAGTCATTACCCCTCAATCTTCTATGACATCCCCTGGGACCTCAGCTGGAAGCGTCTCCTCCTAGGGTAACATTCTTGGAGTCTGAGGTCTCAGATCACATAGGTCCCTACCATGTGGTGATGCTGGACCTCAGCCACCTCAGTATCCCAGTCCCTGGCATGGCGTTTCTACCAGCCTGCCTCTTTCCCTCACGAATGTCCTCTCACCAGGAGTGGTGCGAAGCGATGGAAGATGTGGGCCAGTGTGATAAGGACAGTGGGCTGGCCCTGCAACTGCCACTCGGAGCTCTCTTTCTCCACTAGCCGTCCTTCCTGGGTGGGGGAGGACAGAGGACTGTGAGAGCCAGAGGGAGGCAGAAAGCCCCCAGGTTCCCTGACCGACCCTGGCTCACCACGGGGTCTAGCTCCACGCTGAGCACTGCTCGGAAGCAGCCCAGCAACTTCTGTGCCTGCACCAGGTCAGCATGCGGGGGGTCCTGCAGGGGTCGGTAACCCGTCACTGGGTAGGTGCCACAGAGTTAAGCCAGCAATATCTGAGCTATGGCTGAGACCCCTGAGGAGGAGCTCAGGCTCCAGGACAGGACTGTGGAGTCAGGCTGCCCGATGTGCATCGTAACGTTCCCACTTACTCTCCACAGAGTGAAACTTCTCCAGTCACTGTGCGTTCTTTGGCTGTTCAACGGAGACAGTAACAGTACCCATCTCACAAAGAAGCTGCTAGAATTGTTCTCCCTCTCAAACCTACTCACTCCTTATGGCAATCAGCTAAGTACCAACCCATAAAGCTTCTGGGGCAGGAAGCCCCCCAACCCCTGCTTCTCCAAGAGCTTCCAAGCAGCCCATAGCCACCTTCACAAAAGGATATCGCAGGGGACGGCTGCCGAAGTTGAAGGCCACAGACTCCTTGAAGGAAAGGCTAATGGCTGGGAAGTAGGCCATGCCCAGGCCTCTGGATAAGTTCTCAAAGGCAGTGCCTAGCGACACACCATTCCTGGAGTAGAAAGAGAGGCCTGTGAGCCAGTGCTAAGAAGGATGCGGCCAAGGCAAGCCAGTGAACAGACCCCCAGGAGGGCTGTCTACTTGCAGGCTGCTGAACTCAGCCTGGTTCCCGCACAGGGCCTGGGAAAGTGAAGGCAGGCCCCAGAGGCCAGGCCTGTGGATAGGTGGAGAAGACTCACAGACAGAAGGACAGAGTGCCATTGTCCAGGTCAATCAGGCAACTGACAATGTCCCCCGCTGCCCACGCCTAGCAGGAGAGAAGGGTTTTCAGATGCGCAGGAGCCCAGCAGCCTGCCCACTCTGCCCTCCAGCTGCATCTGTTTCCTCGTCCAGGGGAGACCGGCCACAAGTCCAGAAGATCCGAATCCCTCACCCCTCTCCGGCACCCTAGAGTCCCTCCCGGTTTCCCAGTGACTCCACCAGTTGTGGAGATGGACATGGGGCAGGTGGGCCACAGGGCCCCACCCTCACCTTGCCATAATTCGTCGTAGTCACATTCCACTTGCGCACCCGGTTACCATCATAGGCATAGGAGTTGTGTGTATCTCCAACCCCCTCCTAGGCGGGAAGCATCTATGAGGTTCTAGAGAACAAGGTAGAGGCAGGCCCAGAGGCTGCCATCCTTGAACCCGCATGGCTCTAGGGAAGGGGCTGAAGCTCTGAGGGGAGAAGTGAGAGCTGTTTCCTGGGTTTGGTTGTCCGAGGGTGGAATGGGACACATTCCTGTCCTCAAGGGCAGTCTAGGGGAAGGTCCTGAGCAGGCCCTGTGCAGGCTGGGGGTGCCAGCAGCAGGAGGAGGTCTCTCTGGGAGGCTCCTCTTCCATGCGCACCTCCTGATTGAAGCGGCAGTTGATAGTGCACCAGCCAATCTGCATGAGCCCCTGGGAGGAGATGAGCACCTCGTAGACCCATTTCCCTGGGAAAAAGCAGGGTCAGGCCAACGGAGACCTCCTGAGCCCTCGAACTTCCTCCCAACTCTTTGAGCCACAGCAGAGCACAGGCTCACCTTTGTACACACATGTAGTGGAGCGGATGGTGCCAAAGTTGCTGTGTCCTATCACCTGGACAGAGAGCAAGTGATGACTCTCCGCCCGGGCTCGCAGAGAGCCCCCTACTTCAGCCCGCCTGGGTGGTGGTGCCTGTCCCAGACAGCAGCGCGCTAGCCTGAACAGGGTGGAGAGTCTTGGCCTGTGCCAAGGGCATTCGGGGCTGGAAGCATGGTGGGAGGGGCTCATGGCTGCACGAGGAAGAGCTTGGGACTAGAGATGCATCAAGAAGTTTTCAGAACTATGTCGAGAGGCTTCGGGGGCTAAGAATTGAAAGGGTCACATTAGAATGAGTTTTGACTATAGCCCTATCAAAAAAGGCAGAAAGACCAGGACATATCAGGAGAGCTAGGGGCTGTGTCAGGCGGGACTTGGACCTGGGGCCCCCATGCCTTGTCTTCACTTACCCCTAGGAGATCATCATCCACCAGAAGAAGCCCCTCGAAGCCACCTGTGTGGTCTAGGACCACAGTGGATGGGCCAAGCCGCCCTTCGACCTGTCCTGAAAAGGAGAGAGATGTGTATGGGGTGGGGTAGGGCAGGGGAGATGGTCCGACAGAATGCACAGAGTTCACTGAGTCATCAGGGTAGTTCCCAGACTCTCCTAGGTCCCAGCCCTGACTCCTTAAATCCCATTTCAGAAGCTGCCACATACCCTCGTTCTCTTCATCTTCATGGTCCACCTGTAGCAGCTGGTCCAGGTACTCTGGAAGGTTCTGGAAGTTCAGGGATTTCCTGGAGAGAGCGAGAGGCTGCAAGGGGTCCGAAAGTCCTTGAAACCAGCCAGATGACACTAAACCCTTCTCTAGTTTCCTTCCCCTGAGCTTCAGAGGGCAGTTGCCTAGAGTCCGGAAAAGGGGCTGTGCCTCGTCCTCGATTCTGGTGCACTTGGGGCTGAGAAAGCTGAACTATCCACTAAACTAAAATGAAGACTAGTCCAATATGGAACACCTAAAGATCATTAAAAAGAAAAAAAAGAAGACCTCTCTAAGCCTTAATTTCCTCATTTTAAAAAAAGAACAATCCTCGCCTGCAGCTGTCCAAGATGCCGACAGGGAAGAAGGCCAAGGGGAAGGAGGTGGCCCTGGCCCTTGCTGTCATGAAGAAGCAGGAGGCCAAGAAGGTGGTGAATCCCCTGTTTGAGAAGAGGCCCAAGAATTTTGGCATCGGACAGGACATCCAGCCCAAAAGGGACCTCACCCGCTTTGTCAAATGGCCCCGCTATAGCCGGCTGCAGCAGCAAAGGGCTGGCCTCTATAAGCACCTGAAAGTGCCTCCCACCATCAACCAGTTCACCAAGGCCCTGGACCACCAAACAACTACTCAACTGCTTAAACAGGCCCACAAGTACAGACCAGAAACCAAGCAGAAGAAGCAGTGGTTGTTGGCCCAGGATGAGAAGAAAGCTGCCTGGAAAGGGGATGTCCCCACAAAGAGGTCACCCGTCCTTCGGGCAGGGGTTAACACTGTCACCACCTTTGTGGAGAACGAGAAGGCTCAGCTGGTGGTGAGTGCACACAATGTGGGCCCATCGAGCTGGTGATCTCCTGTCTGCCCTGAGCCGGAAGATGGGGGTCCCTACTGCATTATCAGGGCAAGGCCAGGCTAGGGCGTCTTGTTCACAGGAAGACTTGTACCACTGTAGCCTTCACCCAGGTTAACTTGGAGGACAAAGGTGCTCTGGCTAAGCTGGTGGAAGCCATCAGGACCAATTACAATGACAGATATGATGAGATTCGCTGTTACTGGGGACTCAACGTCCTGGGTCCAAAATCAGTGGCCTGCATTGCCAAGCTGGAAAAGGCAAAGGCTAAAGAACTTGTCACCAAGTTGGGCTGAGTGTGCACTGTTAAGTCTAATGTACATGAAAATAATAAAACTTCTCCTTCAACCTGCTGGAAAAGAAAGGGGACAAGGGGAAAAATAGCTGTATATCAGAGAGGCTGTGACAATTCCAAGGTAGAATGTGTACTTCCAGCAGAACTCATAACCTGCCCACCCGTGAAGGTGGAGGTACTGATTACAACTGGGAGAAGGCTGGGAGAAATGCTGATCACTAAAGTGGTCAGTACCACGGACAGTGAATCTAGCCTGAGAGACCCCAGGCCTAAGGTTCCCACCAGGGAAGTCTGTGTCTCGACTTGTCCTGGCAGCATGAAAGTTCAGCCCTCCGAGCTGCTGGCTGTCCTGTATAGGTCAGTAGAGCACATGGCCTGCCTGTCTGTCACCTGCCCCACCCAAAGGGGTAGGGCAAAAATCTAAGTGGCACCCTCATTCTCCCAGCACACATGCGCAGAGGAGAAAGGACTCTGTCTAATGCTGGTCAGCTCTATAGTGAGTTCAGATGCTAAGAATAGCAGGGATGGGATAGTGGTAACTAGCAGGCTGAGGCAGAGCAGAGACCCAATGCCCATTTGGAGCCAACCCAAAGACTGCCAACACCTGCTCTTCCATGCCGAATGCTAGCTCCTACGCCATACGTCCGCCTAGCGTCAGCTCTGGAAGGGGATGTAAATGGGCCAAAGCACCAACTCTCTGGCAATATAGCTTCACCCCAGGCTTGGGGACCACATGCCCCACTGCTGGGAGCTACTACTGACCCTGCAGTTTAGCAGTGAAGGGCTAAAGGAGGTGAAGATGCAGGATGCCTCCCCACTACCCTGCTGAGCCCCAGGCCAAGGTCAGGTGATGGCCTTGCAGTGGGGTGCCCAGCCAGTAACATGGAAAGTTGTGGCCAGTTCCACCTCTGAAAGCCCCCAACAGTCCCAAGGATGAAGGGGGCTTCCTCGATAGCAGTTCTTATAGGCACTGATGAGCTGCTCTCATCTTGTTCCTGCTGGAAAGAGCAGCTGTGGGTGGGCAGCCTGAGACTCAGCCTCACTGAGAGCCTGTGACACTGTCCGTCTGGCCAACTTCAGCCATGTTGGCCCTTTCTGGATTTCCCAGGTCTCAGCCAGAGGCTCTGCATCCCCACAACCACTGACTGATAGCCTGGCCACCTGCTCTCCTTCCTGGCAGCTGCGGTACCAGTGGCAGCAGGACCATTTCTGGTGTCACATGAGATAGGGATCAGATGGCCCTGGAAATAGGACAGGACTGGGGTTGGGGTGGAGGTGGGCAGTAGACCTTTGCAAGTAGGAACCCCACAGCTGCTGAAGTGGAACAGGCAACCATGCTGCCCTTTGAGAGTGCCCAGAACACAGAGATTGTGGAATAAAGGATAGCCCAGGCTGGCAAGGGGGCTGAGGGAGAGGGACACCCATGCCTTACTAGAGAGAGTCAGAATCTCCACCGCCCTTTGCAGAAGTAATTCAGCAACAGTATTAAAGGAGATTATAGTTTAAATGCTCTAGTCACATGCTCCCAACCCTGGGCATCCTCACAACATTGTTTACAAAAGCAAATTTCCTTCCAAACCAGAGCAGTGCTAAGTAAGATTCCCAGCCCTAAAAGATGCTCACCAAGATCAATTTGTAATGTAGAAAACCACACAGGGGCTAATGTTTAATAACAAATATAATTTTGGAGATGAGGGATAAGCTCATTATTTTGAATGCAGTGATGGTTTCACAAGTTATTTATATTAAAGTGTATTGGACTGTACACTTTAAATACATGCAGTTTATTGCATATCGATTATTCCTCGATAAAACTTTTTAAAACGAAAGAACTGGGCACACCCAGATGGAGCTGTGGATAAGTCAGCTGCCTCTGGCTGAGCAGTCCACATACATCCCAAAAACCTGGCTTCTCATCCAGGGCCGGGGAGAACAACTAAGATGAACAACTGAAATAAATAAATGAAAGTGCTTCTTCCTCTTCTCCCTTCCTGCCTGCCTGCCTGCCTGCCTACTCACCTTCATTCCTCCCTACACCTTTCCTTTAAAAAAAAAAAAAAAAAAAAACTGAAGGTGACAGAAATTTAAAACATTTCTCTACACAGCATAATGCGAACTACACACATAGCAAGAAAAAGAAAACAGAAAGGATCACATTCATGTGGTCATGTTAGAGATGACAGATGTTTTTTCTTCTATCCCCAAGTTTCTGCTAAAGTGTGCTTATAACTTTGACCTGAACTAAATTTTAAGTTCATTAAACTTGCAAGGAAAAGGCAGAGTCTGAACTTTACAAATTAAGCACAGGTTGCAGAGGACCAGGGTGGGGTGGAGGTGTGGGCAAGTGCACACTGAGCCAGAAGATGAGTGTGGAGCGGGTGTGATGTGCGATGCTCAGTGCTGAAAGTGCACCACCCCCCAACCTCACCCTCAGAAGCACAGTACTAGCCCTGCCAGGAGTGAGGAAGAAGTGACTTCTAGGAGGCAGAATCTGGCTACAGGTCACATAGTCAGGACCTACAGAGTGAGAATGGGACCCAAGCCAGCCCACCTAGAGCCCAGGCCCCCTTCCCCACAACTGTAGCCTCCAGCCTCTGGTCTGGTCCCATGGAGTGAGGGGGGCTACCCACCCAGCCATACCTGCTGCTGGCGGCAGTGGATGCATGGTCAGGAGAGGAAAAGATGCGGTGCAGGTAATCATTCAGTAGCTTCTCATGCACGATGCCTGGGCCATAGGTCAGGAGGGAAGGATCATATGGTTAGTGCAGCTCCCAGCTGGCCCTGGTCCTAAGCCATTCATGAGGGTCAGCAATGCAGTCACAGTGGTTCACTGTTCTATGGTAGATGGTGGAGAAAAGCTGGCTCGCAGGTACAAGGTCTGAGGCTCATGTGACCCGGAGCTTCGCAGCTGCTGCTGTCTTTTCCTTCTCTTTCCTTCAAAACAAGGAGGCTTCCCCAAGCCTTGCCAGTGCTTACCTGTGACCCTGGATTTCTCAGCGTCTGAGGTCAGCCTATAGCTCTTGCGGGAGAAAGACATGCCGGCCCCCTTGGATGCCATCCTTCATCTCTTGTGGGCAGCCAGTAATCCTGGGGGTGGGGGGCTGAATCAGAGGCAGAATTTGTCTACTTGAAGCCAGACAAGGACACCCACACTGACTTCAGCTCTAGGGCGGTAGGAAAGCTTGGGCGCAGGTGAAGCCAGGTACTTGCATACTACAGACATCCTCATCCAGGGCAGAGGAGAGAAGGGGTTTCCAGCTTCCTACACAGGGAGGGAGGGTGGGGTCTGGGCCCTGGGCCCATGTGGTAAAGCCCCACTAAGTCTCAGTGTGCAGCACAAGGCCTAGCAGAGAGCAGGTGCCGGATACATGTTTGCTAAACTAAACTAAATGCCTCACCCCTGAAGAAATAAGACCCAAGTGTCCAAAGCAGTGCAGCCTAGGGGCAGAGTCCCTACACACTTCTCTGCCATAAGCCATGCTGGGTCCAGCTCACACCTAGAAGAGAGTCCCCTAGACCACATTCCTCCAGGTGCAGTGCACGATCCAAAGGCTTGGTGACCACTCCAGCTACAGATCTTGCTGACACCCAAGGCCAGAAACTCTTTTCAAAGTCCCAGGATCCTCCCTTCTCTTGTTTGAAAGTCTGCTAATTTTTGTGCCCAGTTATGCGCACAACCTCCTACCTCATCGGAGCACCAACCCTGCCCAGCCCTCATCACAGACCCCAAAGTTCTTCTCACTGCTGTCCATCCTTCACAGACCACGTTGTTGCTGGGGCCAGCCTCACTGATCTAAAGCAGAACTGACCAACACAATAGCCACCAGCCACAGGAGGCTATTTAAATTTATTTTTTTAATTAAAAACTTCAGTCATATTAGCCACATTCCAAGAATTCAATGGTCACAAGTGACTAGCGGTTACTAGATAGGAAAATATAGAATATTTCCATCAATAAAAAAAGTTCTATCAGAAAGCCCTGGTCTAGAGCCTGGCCCCTCACACTGCTTTAGACAGCACTTCTTCTCTGCAGCTCAGCCTCTTATCTCATCCCAAACAGGTCCTCTGCTCCCAACACACACCCTCCCCATTCGAGGTCCACACCACCTCGGCCCCTCGGGAAGGTAACTCTCTGGCCCCTGCGCCTATCGCGGGTCTTCAGCGGGAGTCGCAGACTGCTGCTCCCCTCACACCCCAGCAGGTGCAAGACAGGTTAGACTCGTTTCATCCGCAAACCTTCCACACATCCACTCCGGGTGTCAGGTGCTAAGGACCCGGACGAGACACAGACTTTGGCTTTGCTCGGTGGCTTTCTGCCACGTCCATCCTGTCCAGTCCCGCGGACGGATCTGGCCGCGGAACCCAACCGACCCCATCTCGGAGCCCAAGGACACGGAGGGCAGCGCAAGTGTCCCCCAAGTCGCCCCCGCCCGGCCCCAAGATCCAGAGGATCCTCCGGGCCACATGCAGCCCGGAGTCCTGCACCACAGGCTGCGACCCCCGCGCAGCGAGCACCCTCGCATTGTACCGGCTGGGGCTGCGAGGGGAGCCGCAGACACCCGCCCCGCTCGGAGCCCGCTGCCCCTCGCTCACCCCCAGACTTGGCCGCGGCGACCTGGCTCACAACATCCGCCCAGCCTCTCGGCTACGGCGCCCGTCCGGGGCCAAACAGCGTGCCCACCGCGCACGCGCATGAACTGACACACGGCCTCCAGCCGCGACTCCACCTTGCCACACTGCCCCACCGACTCCGAGCCCAGCGGTCTCCTAACTAGTAGCCCCAGATCCCTTATCTTAACTCCTACCCGTACTCGAAGGCCTGGCCTAGAGGTCCCTTAGGACATCTGAAAGGCCCCTCCTGCCAGGGTCCCTGCTACCTGTCAGCCCCATCTCTAGGCCAGAGAAGTGTCCTTCCTCACCTGCTATAGGACGGTACCTGTAATGGATGGAGGGTGGAGAGGAGCCTCTCTGCACTCCGCTGCCAGGGGCGTTGCCGAACCTGCCTACCGACAGATAAGTCAGCAAAAGAGGAAGGCTGCTGCTGTGGCGCTGGGGCAGGGAAACTCTCACTTTGCAAGGGAAAGCTAAGGCTCTGAGGAGTTTAACATCACCGACTAGGAGCTGGAATCCAGGCCTCTGGCAGCAACCACCACACACTGTTCTCTTTAGAGCAGCCTGGGATGCAGGGAGGCTCCATGCCCTCCCCAGGGTAATTCAGGTGTCCCTGCTGAAGCTTCCTAACACTTGCCCGCTGTGTAGGGCAGGCTCTCAGGGGCTAGCTGCGCCAAAGTGAGGGCCTTTCACATCTAGCAGGAGACCTAGGCCTGATACCAGCCTCATTCCTGCCAATGGGTCACGGGTCAAGCCCCAGCAAGCCCGGAATGGGGTGTGGAGCCAGAATCACCCAATCCCGCAGGGACAGGTTTCACAACTTCCCGGATGGGGCTGTAGTGGATCACAGTGCAGCCTCTAGCCAGGAGGATGGGGTGGCTCTCACTCGTGCTGCTTATGATGCAGATCTTGGGGGTCCCTGGTGAGTGTCCCCTACCCTTGCCATGATCCCCATCTGTCTTCAGGCCTAGACCCGTCTTGTCATCTGAGCTAGGAGCTCACTTTTCTACTGGGCATGGAGCAGTGAGTGACCTTGGCTTCTTGCGCAGATCTGGGCCACCCCAGGAACACATATATACACTGCCTACTCAGGCCTGCATCAGAATGTCTGCGGCAGTACTGAGGTAGTGTTGGGACCAGATACGTGCACATGTACAGGCAGTTGTGAGCTTGAGCTAACCCTCTAACCTAGTGTATGCCCTCATACTGTTGAGAGGCCAGGCCTGGAGTCAGAATGCCTGGGTTGGCCTCCACCTTGGTAGTATGATAGCTCTGAGCCTCAGCATTCTCATCTGAAAGATGAGATGGGATGACCACTGGCACCCACTGCTCTCATAGAGTGTATGTTTTAGACTAAATGGGGGCACTGTTGACATCTGGACCTACTTTTCTCACTCTGTGCAGAGGTCTGAACCTTGAATATGTCCATAAGGCCTATCCCAGAAACCTTGTAGCTTTGATCCCCTGAATGCAGATACATATGTACTGATATGCTTGCCCACCCTGTAGGGCAGCGCTCGCCCTTGAATGATTTTCAGGTGCTCCGGGGTACAGAGCTACAGCACCTGCTGCATGCAGTTGGGCCTGGGTCTTGGCAAGAAGGTGTGGCAGATGCTGAAGCATGTGCACAGCATTGCTGGTCCCTAGTGGACTGCAGGTGAGTTACCACAAAATCTAGATAAGACTTCAGGAAGGGAGACTGAGGCACTGGATGATTCTGTACCTCTTCCTCCAGGGCCTTCCACTACAACATGAGCAGTCAGGGCTGCCAACTGCTGCCATGGACCCAGCACTCGCGCCATACACGACTGCAGCGGTCTGGACTCAGCAACCTCTTCCAAAAGAAAAGCAAGTGACTATAGGAAGGGCAGGGCGCTAGGGTGCCAGGGCTTTGGGCAGTGATGACCATCTGTCTCTTGCTCCCAGATTATGTTCGGACATGCATCATGGACAAAGGGGTTGAGTACCGGGGCACTGTGGCCATCACTGCGGGTGGCCTACCTTGCCAGCACTGGAGTCACAAGTTCCCCAATGACCACAAGTGAGGCAGACATCTTCTGTCTGTCCTTGCCCAGCTCAGGTACCCCCAGCACAGCGCTCTAGTACTGCTCTCTACCTGCAGGTATACACCCTCAGTACAGAATGGCTTGGAGGAGAACTTTTGCCGCAACCCTGATGGGGACCCTGGAGGTCCCTGGTGCTACACGACTGATCCTTCTGTGCGCTTCCAGAGTTGTGGCATCCAGTCCTGCCAGGATGGTAAGTGGTTCCAGGTCAAGCCTGGGTGGGAGGAGCATACCTCTGGCCCATTGGCCCTGTGTCTGCAGCCACCTGCATTTGGTGTAATGGTGAGGATTACCGTGGAGCACTGGATCATTCGGAGTCAGGACGGGAGTGTCAGCGCTGGGACTTGCAGCACCCACACCAGCACCCTTTTGAACCAGCCAAGTATGCATGGGTGGGCTGGGCTAAGGATGGACCTAGGACTCCAGGGGTGGGGCCCTATATAAGGCGGTAGTTGATCCCGGCCAGGCAGGGCCTGAGCCCCAGGGTCTTGTTCATGCCGTACTATCACTCCCAGGTTCCTTGACAAACATCTGGATGACAACTATTGCCGGAATCCAGACGGTTCCGAGCGTCCCTGGTGCTACACCACAGACCCGCAGCTGGAGCGAGAGTTCTGCAACCTCACCCGCTGCGGTAAGGCAAGAGGGCACCTGGGAAATGCGGGGAGCCTGGCTTCCCTGGAGAAAGAGGGGAGGTCTGGGTGACCTGGCAGCGGATAAGCAAACCTAAAGGACTGGAGGGACCAGCGAGAATGAGGCTCAAACCCAGCCCCAGGTGCTACTTTGCATCTGACCTGCCTTGGTCCATCCAAGGTCCCGAGGCACAGCCGCGCCATGAGGCCCTAACACTCAACTGCTTCCGCGGAAAGGGCGAAGGCTACCGAGGCACCGCCAACACCACCGCCGCGGGTGTGCCCTGCCAGCGTTGGGACGCGCAAAACCCACATAAGCACCGCTTTGTGCCTGAGAAATATGCGTGCAAGTGAGGTGGCAGGCTGTGGCAGGGAGGGTACTCTTGCTGGTGGGGCCGAAGGGCGGGGCTTGAAGGCGGAACGGGGCGGGGCTGTAGGCGGGGCTACAGCCCGACGCAAACTGGCCTGTGGACTGAACCCCTGCTCAGGGACCTTCGGGAGAACTTCTGCCGGAATCCTGATGGATCCGAGGCCCCCTGGTGCTTCACATCACGACCTAGCATGCGCGTGGCCTTCTGCTACCAGATCCGGCGCTGCGCCGACAATGTGAGGCCAGAGGGTGAGACCCGAGCTAGGGTTGGAGGAGTGGAGCACAAGGGCTGGGACTAGAAGCCCCGAACCGCAGCTGACGACCGCCCTCCACAGACTGCTACCACGGTGCAGGGGAGCGGTATCGCGGCTCTGTCAACAAGACCCGCAAGGGCGTTCCTTGTCAGCGCTGGTCCGCTGAAACGCCACACAAGCCAAAGTGAGTCCCACTGAGTCTGGTGCTAGGCCACTTTCAGACCAAGGCCAGTGGACCCCATCTAGGCCTAACCGCAGCATACAGGTGGGCGTCCAGATTATTCAGGCTGTGATTTTGCTACGTCTCCCGCCTAGATTCACACCCACCTCTGCCCAGCACACACCACTGGAAGAGAACTTCTGCCGGAACCCTGATGGGGATAATCATGGGCCCTGGTGCTACACGACGGACCCGAGGACGCCTTTTGATTACTGTGCACTGCAGGCCTGTGGTGAGCAGTCAGACAATACCCCAGGACCTGCCCCCAGGCTCCACCTCAGAAGGCTGACTCTCTCAACCCAATGAACTTGGATCTTTCAGATGATGAGCGACCACCATCTATCCTGGAACCTGTAGGTATGGACTTGGGCCAGATGTGGGTCAGGACTCCTGACCCCCCAATCTACCTAGCTGGGGTTTTATCTGGCCATCCTATCCTTCAGAGGAGGTACTGTTTGAGAAATGTGGCAAGAGGATGTCTCGACAAGACCAGAGTCGCTCCAGGCTGCGTGTGGTGGGGGGGCAGCCAGGGAACTCACCTTGGACAGTCAGCTTGCGCAACCGGTAAGGCACAACTGCCTGTCTCCTCTGTAGAGACGCTCAGGTGGCTATGGTGCAGACCATGTAAAACCCAAGAACCTGGGTTCAAGACCCAGACTGTGAGTTAAAATAAATAAAACAAGAGCTTGAGGCTCTATGTTTATGCCAGTGGGGGTGGGGACCTGTTCCTGGCTTCAGGGTTTCTAGCCAAGAGATGGCAAGTCCAGGCTGTGTCTCAGGACTGTTTCCTCTCCTAATTCCTCCAGGCAGGGCCAGCATTTCTGCGGAGGATCGCTAGTGAAGGAACAATGGGTACTGACTGCCCGGCAGTGCTTCTCTTCCTGGTGAGTCTCCCCTGGTTTTGAGGAATTCAGATCTTGCCTTTGTCTTCTCCTTAGCCCCATCCCCAGATAAGCCAACAGGTGAGCCACGAGGCTGCAGACTGAGTCACAATTGAATTAGCAGGGCTTCTCTTTCAGCCACGTGCCTCCCATGGGCTATGAGGTGTGGTTGGGCACCCTATTCCTGAACCCGCAGCCTGGTGAGCCAGGACTGCAGCAGGTCCCAGTAGTCAAGATCGTCTGTGGGCCCTCAGGCTCCCAGCTAGTTCTGCTCAAGTTGGAGAGGTGTGTGACAAGTCAAATGACTGTGAGGTGGGGTTGGTCTCGGTGGCCTCAGGCTTGAGTACCCTCATTCCTACTAAAGACCTGTGATGCTGAACCAGCGAGTGGCCCTGATCTGCCTACCTCCTGAGCGGTATGTGGTGCCTCCCGGAACTCAGTGTGAGATTGCAGGCTGGGGTGAGACCAAAGGTAAGAGCAGTGCATGGCAGGGGCTGCTCTGGGCCAGGAGGCCCAACTTTGTATGCTATCCCAGTGCCCTCTCCTTCTTATTCCTTTCATTATAGGTACAGGTAACAATATGGTCCTAAACATGGCCTCACTGAATGTCATCTCCAACCAAGAATGTAATATCAAACACCGAGGACGTGTTCATGAGAATGAGATGTGTACTAAGGGACTAATGGTGCCTGTGGGGGCCTGTGAGGTCAGTGGCAGGGCCATTGGCTAGCCCAAGGAGGGTGTGGGAAAATGAAAATTTGCCTCGTCCCCAAGGGGGCTAGTCTCTGCCACGGCCCACAGCCTCTCACCAGCTCTCCCACCTACCAGGGTGACTACGGGGGCCCACTTGCCTGTTTTACCCATGACTGCTGGGTCCTACAGGGGATTATAGTCCCCAACCGAGTGTGTGCACGACCCCGCTGGCCAGGCATCTTCATGCGCACGTCTGTGTTTGTGGATTGGATTCACAAGGTCATGCGGCTGGACTAGACCTGGCCTCCACTCCATGGGCCTTGAGGAAACGAAGCTTCCTGTCAGACATAAAGCCACCTTTCCTCTTTGCATCTGTGTGCAGGATGTTTCTTAGCCTCTGCTTCTAGGCAACGAGTTGGCAACTCCTCACTCAAGCCTGGTAGCTCGAGCCCAGCACATGCAGGACTGGTTGATCTGACCCTACCCACTGTGACCTGTAGGTGCTGTGAAAGAGCAGTGCCTCACTAGTTCCCTAGAGACACTGTTGGTGGAAGGGTTCTGTGTGGGGCACTTTTTAACAGATCAGCAGAGGGAGCTAACCTGGAGGAGTCTCAGATGGTTGACAGGCAGCAGCTGGGTCTCTCACTGGTCGTTCCCCTCACTGGAGGTAGATGAGGTCTTCATGGCTATGGCATCCAGGCCCTACTCGTCTCTGAACCCCAAGGCTGAGGTTATGGATGGCTTGGTACAAAGTACCAGCAGAAACCAGACTCTGTGTCCTCATTTATTATGACTGCATATCCCACAATCCTCAGCTCACCCATCCATAGAGTCAAGAGCCCAGGAAGCCTCTCTTCACTTTGCCATACCCTGGGGCTCGCCAAGAGCAAAGTGTGACACAGACCAGCCAGCTCAGACAGAAAGGCAGGGCTTCAGTTGCCCAAGTGTGTGCGCAGCCAGAGCACAGCATTCATGAAGCTGTCCGACTCCACCTCCACCTCTGATAGTGCATGGGTGCTTTTGGGATAGAGCAGGAGCCTGTAGGGGGTTGGGCAGCAATGTCTGAGGTTGGCGGGTCCTCCCTGACTCACTGCCCACCAGCTGCCAGGGGTGCCCTGCACTCACCGAACTGGTACGTTTCGGGCCTTGAGGGCACGGTAATACTCCAAGCCCTGCTTGAAGGGCACACGCCGGTCCTCCTGGCCCAGCATCAGTAACAGTGGAGTCTTCACCTGGGTGTTCAGGGAGTGGTGAGGAGCCAGGCTGAGCTCTGGATGGACTGGCTGAACACGGGACAAGGGGAGGGGTGTGTACCTGAGGGGAGTACTTGATGGGCGACTTGTCCAGCATCTTAGCCCACACGTTGAGGTCTGGCAGGCACTCGCTGCTGTAGGGGAAGCCAGCCTCCACCACACACCTGTAAGAGACAGCTGAGCAGCTCCAGGAGCTGTGGGGTCCGCAGGGTCCACGAGGATGTTGGGTGGAGGGGAGGAGACGCACCCACCAGTCAGGGATGTCAGTGGAGCCCATCATGGAGGCAATGTTGATAACAGGGTTCCGTGCCACACAGGCGCCGTAGGTCTCTGGATACTGGCCAATCAAGTGACAGGAAAGGAAGCCACCATGGGAACCACCCATAAGGGCCACTCGGCCTGCGTCAAAATGTTCTTCCTGGAGCACCTGCTCCACTGCAAACTAGAGGGGAGCAGAATGCACTGCAGCTAGCTGCCTGCCCAGCTGAATGGAGACATCCCTCCAGCCTGCCCTCCAGCCTGCTCAGAAGCGCCGGCCCCTGCTACCTGCACGTCCTTCACGTCCTGGTGGCCCACATTGCCTGGGAGGGAAAGGACACTGTCCTGGCCAAAACCCGTGGAGCCCCGGTAGTTCACTGGAAGGAGGAATCAGGCAGTGGTCAAGCGATACTCGCCTCCTCCTAGATACCCTTTCACCTGTGTGTGAAGTAGATCTTGGGGCCAGCTGCACCAGAGTATAAGGCGAAGGGGCCAGAAGACTTGAGGCTGCTGCCCAGATACCACAGAACACTCTCCGCAGAAGTCCCAAGTTAGTCCATGTTATCACCATGCCATGGAGCCAGAGGCTGGGCCTGGGCAGTTCCTGATAGTGGTCACCAGGTCTGGGCTACAGAGAGACCTGGAGATGAGGCTGGCACCCAGGGTGCTTGTATGAAACGAGGCCCGCTCATCATACCCTCAACAGCTGTGGGTTACTGCTCACTCACCCAGCAGTACTGCAAAACCCATCTTGCAAAGCATGGCTGGGAATAGCATCCAGGCAGTGACAAATGATGAATGGGGTCCCCCTGCGGATAGGGAGCAGATGGTGAGTCAGCTGGGAGGGGTACAGGGAGGGCAGGGGTTCGGGTCAAATGATTACCGTGGGGCATGACCACCATGGGCACCAGAGTCTTATCTGGAGGGTTGCGGGGCTGCAGAAGGATTGCTTCAAAGTCAAGGCCAGCTGCAGAGAGAGAACGGCAGTCAGCAGGGCCTGTGCGACCCTGCCCAGAGCGTCCCCTGCCAAGACTTCAGCTATAGCTACAGAGCTGGGGCTGACCTCTGGGAGAGAGACCTAGCCACGGCTGTCCACACACGTGAACTCCAGGAGGCTCACGCTTCTTCTGCCCTAGTCAGGGGACCCCACCCTCAGCAATCTGTATGAGATGTGCTCAGAGACCCTGTATAAGGCCTGTCTTCTGTGGACCTTATCATTCCCACCACAGATGATCTGACCTGGTGGTGTCCAGCTGATACCGAAGAGCAGGCACCCAGACGCCTGGATGCTACTCTCCCTGATCATCTATGAGAAGAACGGAAAGCCTCTAAGAGATCCCACAATGTGAGACAGGAAACGTGACCATGGGTGCTGTGTGCTGAGAAACCAGGATCCCTCTGCTCCTGGCCCAACTCACCATACTGCACATTCTCTTGCTCTGGGGGTGGTTGTAGTACCCGGATGCCCCAGGAGATGTCAGGAATGGGCTCAGCCTCTTCCAGGGACACCCATGACACTGCCTGTTCCTTCCCCGCAGAGGGCAGGAACCCAACTTTCTGCCAAGGGAAAGAGTGTGTCATAGGTCGACTGGTGCCTCCCTGCCTTTTTACCTCTGACCAGAGTGGGAGGTGGGCAACTCTCACTATGCTGGGTCTTCCACCTATTTCCAAAAGGTACAGCACAGACTTCTGTTGTGAGGTGATACATGCTGATGTGGGGACACAGTATGCACACACACACACCCCCTCTCTCCTTCCCAGCCTCCTCAGCTTCGAAGTTATGCTCTCTTCCTGTGCTTTATTGTACTAGAGGACTGGGTGATCCCCCAGGCACCCTATTCTGCATAGCATAGACCCCAGTCCAGACCTCTGGGGGCCACACTGGTCTGGGCCCACATCTTGGCCTCTCACATGCTGAACTGTTCTGATCAGACTCTGGGGTCAGTTCCCTGACCTGGGAACTATATCTGCACAGAACCACCACTTCCTGGCCCAGGGGCCCTCAACACTCACTAGGCTTGGGGGTAGGCTGGGTGTAGAGAACTGTGCCACCATGAGGTCCCGGTCAATCATGAGCAGCTTCCAGCTTCCACCTGACCCTCCTAGAAAAAATATGTCACTTGGTATCTGGCAGGGGCCACACCTTCCCCACCCACTCCCTGCAGAGCCAGAGTCCCTGGTTGGAGGTTCTATGGTAAGGTGCCCTTTCCGCTTTGAGAAGCAAAGACACCCACAAAGGGACAGTTACAAACACCCAGCTGCACACAGCCCTGGGTGAGCCTCTTGCACAGTCTGCTGTTCTTCTGGCAGATTCTGGCTGTGCCCGGGGAATGCCAGTCTGGGGATCACCCACCACGGCATATCTGCCACTTGATGACTAAGGTCTGTAGGGGTGGCAGTTAGGCCCCAGGGTTGGGAGGTGCTGAGTCTGGACAATGAGGCCCACACAGGGACTGTGTGATGAGATGAAGTTTAGGAACAAAACTTTGGTAGCTTTGTGGAGGAGTGAGCAGTCAGGGCAGGCGGAGGACTTAAAAGACGTTTTAAGGCCGGGTAAGAGGAAGAACAGGGAGCTGACAGAGGCCTTCTCCTGGGTCTTGGACTAGCAAAGTTGCCTCTGCCTGAGATGGGCACACAAGGTTTGGGGAGGGGGAAGGGTGCCTGGCAGATCGTGGCAAGTTTTGTTGGTTCGAGGAGCAGAGTAGGAGGCTGTGCAGAGGAGGTGCCAGGACACATGGACGGAGTTGAGCAGGCAGGTTGTCTGTTGGCTGGGTAAGAATCTTATACATCACGGTCTTTAAGGTTGTAAAGGCTGCCAGGAAAGTAAAGGCTTTAAAGTAAAGTTGCAGTAAAGGCTGCAGAAAAGTCAGTGGTGCCCCAAGGCTTGCGCTCTAGTCTCACTCCTAGCCTGGCTGGCCTGTTCACCAGCCCTGCTCACCAGCTGTCAGGGAGGTCACACTGCCCGTCTGGGTGTCCACAGCAAACAGGTCCTAAAGCAGAGGGGAGGCTGTGTGTGTGACCCCACATCCAAGAGCCCTATGGGTCCCACACTTACCTCCCTTCTATCCTCTTGGGAACCCCTGTGAGCAACTATAATAATGGCTACTTGGTACAATAAGGAGTGGCCTAAGGGCTTCGGTTAAATCCCAGCCCAGTCACAACTTACTGATCCTGGGCAAGGTATGTGCCTTTCAGCTAGCCTGAGAATCAAAAGATATGCTGCAAAGGAGCCCAGCATGCTGTGAGTGCCCCCCACCCAATCCTTGGGAGAAGGGCTCTGTCCTATTTCCATCAATTGGTTCCCATAGTGTCCAAGGGCCCATTCAGCAGTAGCCCTCTTATCCCGCAGCTGGAAGTGCCTGCCGCTTGGCCTCAGAAGAAAAGGCCAGGGGCTCTGCTGTGGAGCACCAGGGGGCCAGCCTCCTCAAGAATGAGTCAGGACAGAGGCAAGCAGGGCCTTAAGGTGAAACCTTGTGGCTGGGCATTCCATCCAGGGGTGTGCGGATGCTATGCCCAAGGTCCAGGGCTGCTGGGGGCTGCTCAGAGGGGGCAAATACAGTCAGGATCCCTTACCTGCCGGCTACGGTGCGCTGAGTCAAAAACCACCCTCTGGCTGTCGGCCGCCCAGCACCCTAGAGGCAGAAGGCTGCAGTAGATCCCAGAGAAGTTCTCTGCAAAGATGGGAGGGCTGAGGGTTGCATCCAGAGCAGGTGTGTGTGGGATCAAGGCTAAGGCAGGTGGGGCTTCTGGGATCCATGAGGGGCCCTATAACTGACAGAATGCCAGTCCTACACGAGGGGGACACCATAGGTAATAAGGAGCTACCATAAAAGGGTTGAGGGGCAGAGACCTCTGAGGACCTTAGAAAGCTCAAAAACTCCAAGAGGAACCATGGGTATTTAGAAGAAAAGTACCAGCTTTCCTACAAGCTGTGTCTGTTGGGCCCCACCAGGAGGCACCAGAATGTCAGCTGTCTGTCCATTACTGTGGCTGGCACGGGGAGATGAATAAATCCTACCCTTTTAATATCATTACCCAGTTAACTCACGCCAATCCTACAAATAAGGTCAAGACAACCACCTCTCCACAGATGAAAACATGGAAACTCAAGGAGGCCAGGACACTGCTCAAGGACACATAGCTAGTAAGAGAGCTGGGGTTCAGGCTAGGTCCACACTGCTGTAACTCAAAGAGAAGATAAGGAGGCCATCCCTTATCCACTGGACTTGTGGAACAGACCAGATAGCTTGAGAAAAGACTCTCACTCCTCATATCCTTGGATCACGTTCAGGATTCCAAGTAGGGCTGTGAGCACCTGAGATTGTGACAGGAGCCTTTTGGCCTGGAGCCACCCTTCCAGAAACCTTGGTGACTCAAGGGCACGGCCTGGACAAAGGCTGGGGTGGGGCTTGGGAGTGGGCTAACAGCATCCTTGAACTTGGGATCTGTCAAGAGATACCAATCTAATGAACTTTCTGTGATCACTGAAGGAACAGCGGCTTTAACCAGTCATTGGAAAAGTTAAACTATGAGCTGCAGCATGGGAATGAAATAATCTAAATGCTCGCCAGTGTGGGCCACTCTGATCTCAACTTCAGTCAACTTCCTTCTATCAGAACTATTCCCTGTGGTGATGGCCCAGCTTCTGGTGGGGAAGCTGGACATGGGGCTGGCCCAGCAAGGAGGGGAACTACAGAAGGAACCCAGGAAGGAAGATCTGAGGTGGCTGGCTCTGCGCAGGAATAACAGATGGCAGGGAAACAGCTGCCGGCTTCACTCTACCACCCGGCCACATACCACTTACCTGCCAGCTGCCGAGGCACAATGTCCACCACCACTGAGGTCACCTTGGTGTACCAGTCATACTGTAAGAGAATACAATGGTCAGCTGAGAGACTGGCAGCACCCTCAGGGCAGAGAAATCTACACCTGCCACCCTCTTTTCTGATAGCCCTATGGTTTTGTTTACAGGCATTCTGGGTCCCTGGAGACCCAGGTGTGGAGCTCAAACGGAGGACCTGCGATGGGCCTCATGTATCTCCTTTCTAGAGACCTGGACCTAATGTCTGGAGGGACTCTGCCTTTCTCGAGGGGCCCAAAGCTCTTCTTGGGTAAAGACTAAGAACTCTTTACCTATCTACTATATCCTACCCTCTTGTAGAGCCCGGTCATGTGCAGATGAAAAGCAAAGAAAGGACCTTGTAGACAGAGGATGCTCTCAAGGTGAAGCATCCTGATAGCACGAAACCCCCCAAGCCAGCACTCTCGGGCTACAGACCCTGACTTGAGAGAAGGCCCAGCAGAACTCACACCATCGCTGCACTCAGGACAAGAGGTCCATAGAAGGGCCCCTGGGGAAACCAAGTTGACCCTTCCTCAGCTCTCATCTACCATTCCCTCCTCTTGCTGACCTCCCCACACCCACCTCCAGCTCACCAGGCACAGCTGACTACACTGATGATGGGGGACCAGAGACGGGTATCGCAGGTAGACGACGCGACACTGGTCTGGGCTCAGCCGGGGAGAACAGACAGCCAGAGAGTCATCTGAGAGGAGCTCTGGATCAGACGGAAAGATGAGCATCACGCAAGCTGGCAGCAGGACCAGTGTGTGTCAGCAAGGCACAGGTGGGCACAGCCACTTACCATACTGTCCCCCAGTGAGGTCCACGTAGTACAGTGCTGACCTGAAACCGCCAGAGAGACACTCAGCTTCAAGGTCAGTCTGAGCTGCAAGGCCACTGCTGCCCCGCTTCCTCACCTGCGATTAGTACAGAAGCGGATGCCCAGCCGGAAGGGCTCATGACACCAGCCTGTGAACACCACACCTGTGTCTCCAGGGGCCCAGAATGCCTGTAAGCAAAACCATAGGGCAGGTTTTAACAAATGACAATAGCTCAGGCAGGGTCCCCAGACTCCAAAAATCATGTATCAGTGCTAACCTGTCCAGGGGACACATTCTCAGGGACCCCCTCAAGCACAGAGATGTTGCCGCTCTCGACATCCAGCACGCAGAGCACAGGAGTGCTTTTGGAAACCATATTTTCTCCCCAGTCTTCGTAAAACACAAACTGATCCCCCTGAGAACACAAGACACTCAATACCCTGTGTTGCAAGACCCTGTCCCAGAGAAGCCAATGCCTTCCCAGTTCTGACAGGTACAGCATGGGCAGGGAGCACGCTGAGTCCCAGGGCTGCCCTGAGAGGCTTTCATGGGCTAGCCATGGCCATGAGCACCTTGATGGCCTGGTCTGACTTCTTTGGCCTGGCCATTTCGTCATCACTGCCACTGATGTCCAAGGCTTTGGTCTGAAAGAAGGACTCAGTCTTGGGGCGCTTCTTCTCTGCTACATACAACAAGTGTGTCTCCGAGTGTGACCAGGACAGGCAGCCAAAGCAGTCTGGGTGAAGGGAAGGCCAATCATCAGGGAGAGAAGCCCTGGGCTGTGGATGCCCCTCCTGTCCACCCTGCCTGCTCAGGCAGTCAGCTACCTTACCATCATCATACACAGGTCCATGTTTCTCCAATGCCGACAGATTGAAACTCTTCAGCTTTCGGTTCTTTTCCCAAACCTGAGGACATCTGAGTGTCAAGTTGCCTGGCCCCAATGGAGCCTTATCTGGAGTTGAGCCCCATGTTATCCAGCATCTGGTCCCATGCAGACTCACCTCCAGGAATTGCTTCTCCTCCCCTGTGCCCGAGCCTCCAGTTTTGCGCAGCACGGCTTTCATGGCACCCGAAGGAGACTCTCTGCTCAGCAGCCTGACAGAGACAAGGATAGCAGGATTAGGATTACCTCCCACCTAAAGACAGTCCCATTCTGCAAGCCACAGGTCACAAACTCTTCAATGAGATTCTCGCGGCTTTTGCCCCATATCTGCCCCTGTAGCCCTTCTAGCCCCACCATGGCAGCTGGCCTTTCTTCTTCTCCCTGGGGAAGGGTTCTAGTCTCACCAATCTCCCTGAGCCTTCATAAACTCTGGTCCCAGTCCAAGTCTGGAGCAAGACTCTAATATACATCAAGCTATGTCACTACAAACTACAAGAGTCCCCAAGGGGCAGGAATCTGACTCCTGTCCTCCCTTCTGGGCCCTACCTGCACCCAGACTCCTGGTGGGCATTTCTAAAAGAGTTGCAGAAGGCTGGTGCCCTGTTCACAGCCTCCTCCCTTAAACTTACTCCCCCCGGGTCTCCACACTGCTGCCTGCAGGCCCTGCAAACACCACTGAGTTCCCATCATGGAAAACCAGGTATTGGCGGCAGAATCGGATGTTCTCCATGCGCTCCAGGTCCCTCTGCGTCCATTCTGTGAGGAGAGGCATGATTGCTCAACATGAGACCAGTGGGGGCCACAACCCCTCGCCCCCATATATCCGGAGTGCAGGATGGATAACACTTGGTTACACCTAAGTCTAGGCCTCCAGACCCTGAGCTGATGGCTTCCTGGGGAAAATACTACTGCTGCCAGCACCCATCCTAGAACCTCTGAGGGCAGCTTGGCACATGTATTGAACTAGAGGGGCGAGGGGGACAGGTAAGCCTTACAGGACCCACTCCCTGAACCCAGGTTTGAATTCTACTCTCACACCCTCAATTCATGCACTCATGGGTGCATTCTCTAAATCCACAACAGCTCCCCGCCCGCATACACCTGTGTGCAGGGATCTCTGCGGGTGCGTGCATGCCTTCACACCCCCTCCGAGCCTCTTTTCCTCCACACATTCGTGTGCACTGTCAAGCAACAAGCCCTCCACATCCCCCTCCTCTACACACTCGAGTGCACGACCCCGCCTGGAGTGGGCCCGCGGCCCGCTTCCCCTCCATACACACACCAGTGTGTACCGTCCGGTAAAGGCCCCCATACTGCGTGGTAACCTCCGGGCCCAGGCTGGCGGCGCTCAGTGCGGGCTGGCGGCTAAGACCCCGATACAGCGCCACCGCCTCTTCGGGCTCGCTCAGCAGCACCTGCGCAGGGGGAACACCAGGGTCAGGCCCGGTCCGAGCTGCAAGGACCACAGGAACCGCGGGCCTAGCCCTCACCTGACGCTCCATAACCGCTCTCTGCCCGGGGCGGGGCGGGGCGTGCTCACGCCCGGAAGTGAGGCGTGGAGGCGGAGCCTGGAATTTCCCCGCCCATCTCCGCCAATAGCCCGCGGCGCTGTGGAAGGGGGCGGGACCTTTGGCAAAGTTGCTGTGGCCGTTAGCAGGGGGCGGGGCCTCGATGCTTAGGAGGTTGGGCCTGTGAGGGACTCGTGAGCTGCTGGCCCAGCAGTCCTGGAGGGAAGGGGCCGATCTTTCAGGGGCCCTCGAGGCTGGTGAAAGGCCAGGTCTGTGGGCCTAGCCCCAGCCGTGTTACTGGGAGGTGAGGAAATAACACTTGGAAATGGAATCCGGAACGTATCACAGGGAAATCTGTGAAGATTTTGTGAGAAAGGGAGAAAGGCAGAGTCTAGACTAAGCTAATTAATGAATCTTTGAAGATGAGGGATGGAAAGGGGCCAGAGCAAGGATGTGCAGGGACACCTGGAGGGGCCGGGTGAGAGCCCAAGCCTGCCGGGACCTCCCGAAGCTCTGGAGCAGAAACCAGGGCCCCTCTGGGTTCATTACTAGGCAAACATTTGCAGGACCCTGTGGTGCAGGGCGGGTGCTCAATTCTCAGGGTGTCACCTGGGCTTATCAGCTACCAGGCCTACCCCAAGAGCTATCTGTCCCTGCAGCCCTCACCCGCCTTGCTCAGTGGTGCCTTGCTCGGGATCAAGATGGTTGGACTCCACCTGCCTCCCCAGGTTTCAGCCCAAGTGCCTGCATACACAGGGCTTGCTGGGGTCAGGCTCCATGCAGAACCAGAAGACTTTCTGTTGAAAGAACCTAGCAAGGATACTCCCTTGTTATAGTGGCACAGGACAGGGCAGGCCATGATAGCGGAGGAGGGCAGGAGAGGCTGGGCAGCAGTCAGGCCAGCAACTGGCTGACCTGAGTGAGACTGGTTGGTCTACCACACTTCAGAGTCCTGGCTTCCCAGGCCCCCACTTGCCTGTGACAGAGATTCCACTTACGTGGCCTGCAGTCTCCCCTTCCCCATCAACCACATTGTAAAAAGTCCTCATTTTCTACGGCCACTTGCATTTGTGAGTGCCCAGTGTGTGCAGGACTGTCAAGGTCAGAACTGGGAGTAGGAAGAGTGGCCTCAGTTACCAGTCTGGGTAGAAAGGTCGAAAACTAGGATGCTCATTACAGCATTTTCAATAATAGCAAAACTGGGAACATGGTGCCTATCCTTCAGGGTCTGTACCATAAACTGGCTGCAAACTCATAGTGCAGGTTTCTGGATGATGCACATCTTAGTACCTGGAATAAACGTAGAAATAAAGAAGTCTAGAAAAAGAGAGGGTATTGCATCTCCTGTTTAAAATGAAAACAAGCAAACAAACAGGAGGGAAGTACAGTCTTTAAGATGTGGGTGGGGCCCATATACTTTTTTATCTGTGGTTTACTTTGGTAAGGCGCTTCTCAGCCCCAGAGTTTGGGGGTTGGAGTAGGCATAAGGCAGACTGGTAAAGGGCTAATTATCAGCACTAGAGGGCAGCACCTGCTCACCTTTTCCTGGGGACCAGGCCCCAGAAAGCTGTGTAGTCTGGACACTCAGTGGAGATATGGTCCCTGAAGTCTGCAATCTGAACTAACTGCTCCAGGTCCAAACTCGGGACCTGTCCTGGAACCTTTATGGAGAGCCCACTGTCTTTGGTCAGCTTAGTGTGGACTCAGTCCTGGCCGTGCCAGTACTTCTGTCACTTAGCCCTCTCGCTCTCTTCCCTTTAACTGTTTACAGAAAGAAGTGCCACCAGTTTGCGATTTGCATCTTGACCAAGTTTTCCTGTTCCAGAAACCATCCCAGAGACAGTCTGTAGGTTGTTTATATCAAGTCCTTTTATTCTGATGCCACAGAATTACCTTGTCACAATACAGGGGGAGGGACACTGAAGTACCACGAGTTCTCACAGAGCACAGGAGGACGGCACACAATTCACAAGGTCATGTGGAGGACTCGGGTCATTGCACTTACAACTGTAAACTTGTTTGTTTGACTTTGTACAGCACTCTTCCCCCCTCAAATAAAGGAGAGAAGGAAAGAAGTGGAGAGAGGGGAGAAGGAAGGAGTGAGGGGAAAGCAAAAACAAGATGTGGAAGCTAGCATTGGGCAGCCACCACTCTCCAAGTCATTGCACTTGGAGAGAAGGAGCTTATTTGATCCCAGAGGCTGAATGGGGCAGACACACATGTATACACTCACACGCTTGTTCACATGCATTCACACACAGTATCTCCAGACTTCCATGACGCTCCAGTGCCACCCCAGTGCAAATGGCAGCAGGACTGCTAGTACCCAGAGAGACAGAGATGACATTTCTGAGGCATTTCAGTTGATCAGTCCTGTCCCTCTGACCCTGTCAGAGTCCACGATGATAAGTATTTACAGAATGGGAGGGGCAGCAAGAGGGCAAGGGAGGGGCCAACAGGCCAGGATCACGCTACCATAACAAAGGATCTGCCTGGAAAACTCTCCACAGGCTCCAGCAGACAGGCCATGGTTGCTGCAACTGTTGCTCTCTGATCATGGGCCCTGAGACCACACTCTCTGCCCAAAGACTAGTGGATGGTGGGGCCAGGGGTGCCACCAGAAAGTAAGTGCATTGGTTTCCAAGGTGAGCAGAGGAGGCAATAGCCTTGCGTATGATTGGGGGGAAGTGGGTATGGAGACAGCCTTGACCATATCCCAAAGACCCCCTACCCATTTGGAGATGTACTCCATGCTCCCCATTTCCCAAGGCACCAAGTTCTTGTTCCTCAACCTCTGGCTGCAGTGCCCCCCGCATCTGTACAGGAGCCAGGACACCTGTGGCCCAGAGCCCTGCTTCAGCCACCTTCACAGGAAGCAATGGGTATGATATGTTCTGTAGGTATGTTAGGATTTGGGAGTGGTGAATGTCAAAAATCTCAAACTCAGACGGTGTGGCCAGAAAGAAAATTTGCTGAAAAGTCAACATTTTAGAGCCTGAGCCTGGGCCTGATGGAGGCTGACTACTGTCATCACCCTGTTTCCTCCTCATGGTCCTAGCCCTTGGCCTTTAGTGGGAAGGATTGCTGCCTTGGTTCCCCAAGTATTCAGTCACTAAACACATTCCCACAGAGTAGTTAAGCTGTGCTCAGATGGCTTCACATAGCCTAGGCCTGAATTCTGGGATGGATGAGACCCAAATCCAGGAGGGCCAGAGTCTCAGGCCCAACAAAGAGGTGGGCAGCCTCTTGTTCCATCCATATAAGTGGGCCTGGATCCCTCTCTGAAGGGGCTGTAGGGAAGCATGAGAAATGTAGACCCCTGAGAAATGCATGATACAAACCAGAGCACTCTGAACGAAGGCCAGGACTCCAGGGACCAGGCAGTCAGTGCCTGACTCCCTCTTGGCTCAGTCATAGAGAAGCTGATGCATACTGGGACACGTGGGCCTCAGAGAGCAGGGCGGGCAGGGAGTTTAGATACTGGGAACAGATGCAGAGAGATTCACAGTAGGACCTTCTGTATGTCTGAGAAGCTTCCCAAGATACTCATCTGGAAGCCATTGTGTATACGAATTATACTCTGGTTTAAAATGACGTTGTTAGCTGTCCTCACCACAAGTGCCAAAGGTCTAGCTTTTCCTGAACACCTTTTGACCTCCTGACCCTAGCCTAGATCTCTTGGCTCACAGACCTTGGAGCTTCCCATTCACAGAGGAGAGGCAGGAGAGAAGAGGTGCATTCAGGAACTAGAGTCCCTCAGACCTACGGACACTGCCCTTGGCCTCTTGTCTCTTTGGCTTCAGGTGCAACCCAGCTCTGCCCTTGACCAGTGCCCTGGTGGGAAGGGGTGGCCAGATGCCTCTGACTCAGGGATTGGGTAAGAGGGGGAGCGACTTAT
The DNA here is from genome assembly GCA_004363575.1 of Solenodon paradoxus. Lineage (NCBI taxonomy): Eukaryota > Metazoa > Chordata > Mammalia > Eulipotyphla > Solenodontidae > Solenodon > Solenodon paradoxus. The sequence continues at coordinate 71,126 of RJWH01000387.1, forward strand.
GGATGGAAATCCTACAACAAACCTTCAGACATTCATGCACACGCATCCTGTGTGGGCTCCTAGCAGTGTATCTCCTTCTTTCCACCTGCCATCTTGGTTGAAGAAGGCTGCAGGGGCCTTGCACTGCCTGCCCCACAGCTTGGCACGCTCAGGCAAGAATTCCAGCAGGTCCTCGCTAGCTCGTGCAGAAGTCAGCTAGAAGCACTCCTGAAGGAGAAGTTCTGAGGCAAAAAGAACTCCAAGCAAGAGGGTCGAGCATTTAAAATGGATGAAATCGTGCAAAGAGGCTGCGAGCTGTGCATGCTCAACTGCGGGACAGGCGGTGACTCGCCTGGCAGCAGCGAGTCCTGCCACAGGTCAAACATGCCACAGATTGAGAAATTCACACACACGATGGGAGCGGGCGAGGAGGTGGAGGGTTGATATGAGCTTATCTATCCAGTTTTTCAATTGCATGTTTGCAATTAACTCCTTATACATAACATGGAATTTATTAAATATTAACAGTTGTCTTTGAGGGTTTATATTTCATTGCATAGAACGTTAGAGATGAGACTTGTGACTGTGCCCAAGATGAAGGGAGGCCCCCAAGGGAAGGGCCTTGGGAAGAAATGCCACCCAGTTCACCAGGTGGATGGATAGCGCTGCACTTCCCATTGTAGGACTTTGGGCCCTTCCCTTGGCTGACGGAGCCCTGGCCCTCTGCTCTGAGCACGCCCACTGGTGATGGCTTAAGAAGTACTGGATTGCACAGTAAACAGAGGTGGGCTGAGGGGCCCCCCTAGATCTCGCCCTGGGGTTGTGCTCTTGGTGGCCTGCTGCCCACTATTGCTTCTAAGTCAACATTCTCCCTGTGCTGAGCAGGGACAGAGCAGAGAGGAAACCAAACCATCAGTCACAAGGTGGTGGTAGAGGGAAGAGACAAGGAGGTGATCAAAGGAAGAAAAGAGGGAAAGGGGAGAAGGAAAAACAAAAGAAAAATGCTTATGAGGTATACATGTGAACCAAACTGAAATGATTAAGGCTGTTCTTTAAATTAAAAGAAATCCCCAAGTGTATGGATGAGGAGCCGGCTGGTTGAGAGAATGGCGGTGCCGCTGGGATGCTCACAATGGCTGGGGCGATGGCTTTGAGATGGTGGCAGGTCTGCTTGCAGGCTGCCACCCATGGGCTGGGAGAAGTCTCAGCCGGCGCCCACGCTGCTTTTCGGTGCTATGGCCTCTTATTTCAGCGATGAGACAGTGTTAGGTCCTAGTGTTTGTAAAGTTCTCCCAACCCCACAATAGCCACATGGAAGTCTGCTCCTATGTCACCGAGGGGTCAGGGTGAGGGGGGCCTGTGGCCACCGAGGAATCTGGGCCAGCTGGAATGTGAAGGAAACGGAGCTCAGGGCCCCCAGCCCTCAGTCAAAGCCCCTCTCCAAGACTGTGGAAAAACTTCTGGCATCGTGGAGGGAGGGCAGCATCCATCAGAAAACAAGTAGCGTGCACCCCAACTCTGTGTATAACGCATTGGAAGCCTGGCTGAAAGGGTGGTTGTGGGAAGAACACCAAGACCACCAGAGTCGAGAGGGCTTTCCCCTCCCAGAGAAGGCAATGCCTTGAAGGTGGCACTCTGAGAACAGGGTCTCTGGAAAGACAAACTCCTGGGCCAGTGGTCCGACGTGTCCAGCAGATGGTTCACTCAGGCAGCTGCTGTTAGAAAACGTCCTGTCCGCTACAGAGGCCGCCGGCCACGTCCCACCTGGTGTGAGTCTTTGGGCCAAGGGTTTGCCAGATTGTAGATGCTTGGAGGAGAAAAGGAAGGAGGGAAGGAGAAGGGAAAAAGGAAAGAAAGGAGGACTTTGTTAAGAACTGCAGACAGCTGCTTCCCATCCTGAGTTCCTCTTCATTGTCTGCCATATGCCAATGGCTTAACAACTCCTCACCCACAGGATCCCACAGGCTGAGGCCTGGGGAGATGAGCATAGGCCTGAGCCCACAGAGAGAAGGACAGGAAGAAAGAAGAATCAGGTCAGTCAGAAAGGGACATTGCTACAAGTTGCTGTTTGTTTGCTTCAGAGTGAGGAAGTGGAACCTCTCTCTCAGCCCACTTCTGAAATTGCTGTGAGACCCTGAGAGATGGGCACTCACAGAAGTGTCAACTGCCTGGCCTAATAATTAGCCAGAAGCTGGAACCTGAGTGAGATGCCTTTAACTGTGTGCGCTCACTGGCCCAACCAGTACACAGAACAGAGCCGTACGTGCCCCTGGTTCTTTTCTCTCCCAGTGTGAAGCCTGGCCCTACGCTCAAGTGATACTGCCGTGAACCTGGCCCACGGGCTACCCTCCTTCCCCTCTCAGCACAGCTTCTGATTTCACATCTGTTCTGGGCAAGTTCGAGGAAACATCTGGCTGAGCCAGAAAGCGGCGGGGGGCCTGCTGTCAGTGAGGTGAAGGCAGCAGGAACTCAGGGTGCTCACTCTGGCTACTGCAATTAGAATAAATTCCAGGCTCTTGACTTTGACCTATGAGGCCCACCCTTGCCACCCACCTCTTCCCCAGAGACTTTGCCCCTGACCCCCTCTCCCCGTCATTGTGGCACAGGCTGCGCTGGCCTTTGTCAGTCCTTGAATCCTCCTTGTCTCACCAGAGCATCTGCAGGGGCTGTGCTCTCACTGGGGCACACCCCGAAGCAGCTCTTCTGCTCCCTGGAGCCTTACCTCAGACCACTGCTTTCTCCAGAACAGACCCCTCATATCACCGAGCACCTTCGGAAACGACTGTTTTAATTTAACTTTTATTTTTTAGCTTATTTAGACTGTCAGTTTCAGAAGCCAGGAGCTTGGTTTTGTTTCTCTGCTATATCCTCAGTGCCTAGAACAGGGCCCAGCACCTACCCAGAGCTTGACAAGCACTTGTTGAATAAATGAGTAAGTGGGTAGAAGACTGGAGCTTTTATAGTACCTGCAGTATTCCTCCAGAGATGGACAGTCCTTTCAACATTACACCTAGCTCCTTGCTTCCCATAAGCAAGCCTGGCCTGGATAAGGGCACCTGTAGGCCTCAGGACTCCCTTGTGATTTGCTCATTGACTGCCTGGCTCTGCCATACACAACATGGGAAGCATCCAAACCTCTGTACTCTTAACATGGGGAGTGGCAAAGGAGGGAGGAGGACCTCAAAGCTCTGGAATGGCAGGAGGTGGGCCCTGGCTCTGCACAGAACAGCACCAATAGTCAAGCTAAATGAAGCTTCACTTCCTCTTCCCCCACAGAGCCAGGGCCAGGGCAAGAGAAGACTCCAGAAGGAAGCTTCTCATCATGTATTGGCTTCTGAGCCCACACAGAGCAAGTGCTCCTATCTGGGGCCCCTCCAGTCTCTCCCTTGGGGTGACCTGCCCTGGGCTTGAGACTGTCTGTTTGATAACCTCCCTTTCCTCTTTCATTCTCATTTTCTTCTCTATTCATTCTGCACTTCTATCTCACAGGTCCCGAGCTTAGCTAGTGAAGCCAATAGTATCTTCACTTTACAACTAGGGTTGCTAAGCTTTTTAGGGTTTGGGGAGTCCTGTCTTACCAATTGGCTGGAGCAAAGGCACAAGCACTAGGCTTCAGGAAAGGCCTGCTTTTCCATAGGTGCCACAGACCACCCTGTCCTCCAGGTCAGCTTTGAAGTAGTACACCAAGTTGTAGGGTATGGCGGCTTTGATGGGCCCTGCCCCAGGGTTACTACTTGAGTCATCTCAGCTAGCTCAATGGTTTCTGCCTCCTAGATAGTTGCTGGGCCTATCACAGCTGAAAGAAGCCTACCAGGTCCCTCCTAATTCACACTTATAGGAACTGAGGGGGTTTGGTCAGTCAGGTCTAGGTCCTTCACCCCTTCACTGCCCCATTCCATCCTGGTCTTAACACTCACTGTTATACGCAGAGTCCAGAGCTGTGCCCAGGCCTCTGACTCCAGAGATTTTTCCACAGCAATGATATCATTTCCCTTCATCTCTTCAAGAGCCTGTGGAGTATTTACAGAGGAGGATTGGGGGATTGCTGTACCCCAAGGGGCCCCAACCTATAACTTAATGTCAGAGCTGCAAGAGTCCCGTGGGGGGTGGAGAAGGACAAAGGGACACTGACTCTGGCTTCCCTTTGGTGAGTTGGCCCAATTTTGAGGTCTCTGTGCATCCTAGTTCATCCTATTCCTCTTCCTCCCACACTCTTAGGAGAGAATACTGCAGCTCTGGCCGTATCACCAGCTGCTGAAGAGCAGACACCTCCCAGAGGACCCCTCCGGGCAGAAAGCCCCCCACATGAGCACCTCAGACCTTTCCCAAGGGAGGCAGGTATCGGCAGCTTATACTCACCCTGCAGGGCTTGGTCACCAGAATGAGGAAAATTTTTTGCCAAAAGCAGAGACAGCTGTGAGATTTAAAAAAAAAAAAAGGAGAGAGGTGTCAGGAAATGGGGCAGGATCCCCTCCTTGTCAGGGTCATTTGGTATAGCAAAGTCAAACTGAGTAGAGAGACAGGAACTGCCCAGAAAGCCACACGGCAACAATAGGCAGGCTTGGGTTTAGGGGACTGAGTCTGGAATCATCCCTCAGATCCAATTTATGCCAGAAAGGACCCTGTGGCAGCCGCCCATCAAGGACCCGGCAGTGCACACCTTCTGTCAGCTTGCCGGCTTGCTCTGCTGCGCCTCCTGGGAGGATCTTGGAGAACACACTCTCCCCTTCGGCACCTGGCTGGCCAGCAGGAGCCCCTGGGGTGCCTCCAGGCTTGGCTCCAGTCTTCACGCCTAGAGGAAAAGAAACTACCAGCCTAAGTCATGAGCAGGATGGCTGTTGAAGGTTGGAGAGAGAATTTGAACACTGGTACCCTGTGAGGTGGGAGAGTGGGAGGAGGGCAGAGGAAAAAAGATCAGCACAGGAAGACAGCATGTAGAAGAAAGCAGAAGAAAGAAGTTAGGGGTGTAGCCTTGTGACTCAGATGCCTAAGTGCAGGCCATGTAAAGCCCAAGAGCTCAGGTTTGAGACCCAGAGTTGAGGTGGGGAAAGGAAGTAGAGGAAGGCAAAGGAGAAGGGAGGAAAGGGCAAAGGAGGACGAGAAGGCAGAAGAGAAGGAAAGGAGGAGAAAGAGAAGAAGCCCTGGTCCCTGCACAGCACTCACCAGTCTCTTTCGGGTTCCCCACCCAGAGCATCACGGCCCGGTTGCTGGTGACCCCACTGGCTCATTCTAACACCAGGTTTCTGCTCTCTGGGAAGGTCTGCAGCCCACTGGGCACCTTCTCAGGGAGCAGTGATGGCATGCAGTGCAGGGGAGCTCAAGGTGTTGGTGGGCACAGGGAGAAGGCAGCCTAGGTACTCCGGCCATAGTTGAGGGCACCAAGGGATAAGCTCACCTGTAGGTCCAGGTCCTGGTGGTGGCTGGGCCTGAGGAGGTTTTCCCTGCTGGGGTGCTTTGGCTGCCCCTTTAGAGCCATTTGCCTGTTCTGCCCGTGGCTGCAACATAGAACCCATAGTTAAGATACTACTTGTCAACTCTGCCCATGGCTGAAACCAAGGGGATGTCCAAGCTTCAATAACAGCATCCACCCTGGGTAAGACCCATGCACTGGAGCCCTACTTACCGGTCCTGCTGGCTGGGGGCCTGTGGCTGCTGTGGGGCCTGGCTGAGGCTTCCCTGCTGGCTGAGTGGCAGCAGGGGCCGGACCCCGGGAGGCTGGCTGACCCTGCTGCTGCAGTCGAGCCTGCGATGGGGCCTGTTGTGAGGGCCCAAGACCTTGCTGCTGCTGCTGCATCTGTGGCTGGCGTGATGCTGTTGCTGAGGGTGTCTGCCTGGATGGTGGTGGCTGTGACTGCTGTGGCCCTGGAGCTGCCTGCCGACCTTGTGGCTGCAGCTGGGGTTCTGGCTTTGGCTGCAAGGCAGCAGGCCCAGAATGAGCCTGCCGGGAGCCCTTCTTGCTATCAGAGGCATGATGGTATGCTGACGGAACACGGGATGGCTGTGAGTATTCAGCAGAGCTGGGATACCCAGGCTGACCCTTCTTCTGCATGGCCGGGGCAGAGCTGGGCTGAGAGTGAGGTCGGGCCTCATGGCGACCCACGTCCCGGACGTGTGGTTTGGCAGCACGCCGGCCCGTCTCCTCACCAGCATGGCGACCTGAGTGCCGCCCATGGTCACTGTGATGTCGGTGTTCCTTGGCTGAGGTGTGGCGACCTGAGCCACCCTCATCGTGTGGCCACATGCCCTCCTCGGGCGGTTCATCGTAGTCGTGGTAGCTGTGCCTGGCAGGGCCTCGCTTCTGGGAGGAGGAGACTGCATGGCCCCCATGGTGCCTGAACCGGTCAGAGCGGGCATCCCGGGGCTTATCGAACCAGTCTGTCTCCTCCTGGCCCAGGTGATACGCTTTAGAGACCAAAAACAGAACACCATCAACCCCTGGGCGGCTGCAGAGGGAGGCCAGCTGAAGCCATGCAAAGAGACCAGAGAGCGGCGCAACAGCCACAAGCACAGCGCTAAAGTCCCCAGCCCGCCTCCCACGACTGGGGCTAGAGAGCAGGTGGAGCAGGCACGAAGGGGAGCCTGCAGCAAGGCCCACTGGGAGCCCCGGGCCCCACAGGCAGACAGGCCCCCCAGGTGCTGAGCATTGCAGAGATCACCCCCAGCTGCTATTTATTACCTTCACTGTCGGAAACTACGCAGTGGGAATCATCCAGGATGTAGCCCTCCTCACGCTTATATGTGTGGGCCCGTGGTCCATCCTTGACATGCTCCTGGACATCAGGCATCGAGTGGCTGGAGCAGAACTGTGGACAGGTGTCCCCAGGAGGGATAGTGCCCCCAGCAGGGCGGGGCCGCCCCAAGGGGCTGACAGGGCTCTCCTCCTCAGAGACCTGGCTCCGCATGGGTGGCCGGGTCCGGCCGTGGGCCATGCTCAGGGATGAGGGTTTGGGGCCCACTTTCTGATGTCGCTCCACAGCCTCCCGTTCCCGTTCATATCCCTTGCCCCGGCCACTGAAGTCATGGCTGGAGAGCTTCTCCCCACTGTATGCAGATGCCACCCGGGACCGGCTGCTCCCTCCGTACATACGGTCATCCTCCTCCACTGCGTCTCGACTGGACACCCCATAGAACCTCTGCTGCTCATACACATTCTTCTTGAGACCATAGGTGATTTCATCCTGGAACTTCCTGCCCCGAGAGGCCAGGCTGCTGCTGACTGCTGGGGAGGGGTAGGAGGCCAGGTCTGACTCCACATCCTTGGCCTCTTCGATAGGTGAGAACTTGGAGATCTTTTGCTCCATGCCCTGCTTCCGGTGCTTGCTGCGCTTGGAGGAGACAGCAGCCGGAGCCAGGTTCTTGGAAGGATGCTTGGGTCCCATTGGGCCTGGACCGTATTTCTCTGCTCGAGCTCCGTGTCTGTAGTCACTGTCACTGTAGTAGTGGGCACTGGATGGACGGCCATTGCTCTCCATGCTTCGGTGATGGCCACTCTTCCCACGGGGGTCGTATGAATCCTCTTCGGATTCTTCTTCCCCTCTGGCATAGCAGCAGGGCAGTGCAGACCCCTCAAGGACACCTGGTTCCCCAGGCTCCTTCCCTAGACGCCCACTGCTAGTTGGCCCCATAGGCTCCAGCCGCTGGCTCTCAGAGGCAGTGGGGGTGCTGTCCTTGGTCAACTCACTGATGTCATCAATCATCACATAGTTCCGAGGGACATTCTGCTCAAGGCTGGTGTAGTGTGAGTCAGAGGGATAGGTGGGGGCTGGGCTCAGGTTCACACTGCCACGGTCACTAGCCCGGGACAGCTCAGGGGCCTTGCCTTGCTCATAGCTGCTGCTTACCACTGGCCCACTGTAGCTGGTTTCAGATGGGGCTGAAGACATGGCCACAGCAGGGCTGGCGATCACCTCATAGTTGGTGGGCACCTTCTGCTCCAAGTCAGCTAGTGATGTCTGCCGTGGCTTCTGGTGGGGGGCACGACTGTCAGCCGGGACTGGGTAGAGGGTGCTCTGTGTGGTTGGCATGGGTGTTTGGGCTGTGTAGTGGCCTGTGGGACGGAAAGCTTGCTGGCTTGGCAGGCTAGGCTCAGCTGGGTAACTGGTACCAGGAGGAAAAGTAGGTGCTGGGTATGTGCTGGGGCCAGGGTAGGTGGGTGCCTGATGGGCTGGGAATCCATTCTGCATTGGCCCACCGCTGCCTGCAGTGTACTGCGGGGCTGGAGGTGGGAACCGGGGCTGTTGGAAGGCAGTGGGGCCAGAAGGGGTAGCAGGAACCGTGGCAGTGCCAGGGAAGTCTGCATACTGGCCGGCAGGAGTGGCACAGCCCTGGAGCCGCAGCTGGTTGAGCTCACTGTCTGACAGGTAGTCACGATGCTCACCAAGACCACGCAGGGGTGGGTAGTCACGGCCACCCCGGTCTTTGGCTAAAGACTCTTTGCGCTGTGTGATACCCAGCTCCAGGTACTTGAGCTTGGCGTCAATCTCCTTCTCCTCTTCGTCCAGTTCTGCCTGCTTCTTGCGCAGCTTAGTGGACTCATGCTCCACCAGCCGCAGGTCCCGGTCCAGTTCTCGAAGCAGGCTGGCCTTGGTGGCAGGGACAGCGGTGGGCCCCGCCAGCCCACGCTGCAGCAGGCTGGCTGCATACAGCTGTGGGGGGACCTGGCCAGCCAGGGGTAGGTGAGCCTCCTCTGGAGGCGGGCTGGGCAGTGTCCGCTTCACCTTTCGGACCAGGCCGTTGGGTGGCAGCGCCGACACCTGAGACAGAGGGAAGGGCGGCAGCACTGAGACCCAAGGTGTGGATGGTATAGTGGGGCAGAGGGTGAAAGAGCCCTAGCTTGGGGAGAGTGGCAGGGACTGGGTTCCACAGTCAGCCCACTGATTCATCAGGTAGCCTTGAGGCCTCCCTGCCCACCCACTGGCCTTAGAGGAAAGGCTTGTGATCATTTTTAGAGGGCTTCTCCTTCTCAGAACTCTGGGCAGCAGGAGGGGCTGGGAAGAGCAGATACCTCTCTGTGCTTGTCTCTAGTACTGGCCAGGCACCCAGTAGGTCTCAGGCCCCTGCATTTCTCCAGTGAGCTTGCCACCCTCTGCCTCCCACTGTGTGTTCTGCCATGAGGAGAGTACAGGTCTGGCTCTGGATTGGGTCCTAGCAGCTGGGACCTAGGGCAGGGGAGAGCTATAGACAGAAGAGTGGATTCCAGGTTCCCTAGGGGATCATGGGAAGGGGTGTATGCTGACTGCACGTAGTAGCTACAGGCTCTGAGTCTTTTTTTTTTTTTTTTTTACCTCTGCCCTTCTCTCTAAAGTGATATGCGATTCTGTGCCCGCCTGCTCTTCACCGCCCTCTGCCAAACCATCTGTGCTCTCAGCCTGGCCCCCTACTCCCTCCACATCCCTGTCAGTCCACTGTGCCCTGGGACTGCTGGAATCCACTCTAGAATTTCAACAGCCCTGTATTCAGCTGCATGGCTTCCTGGACAAGGTTCCCTGGACAAGGTTCCCTAACCTCAACCTTCCTCCTCATCTGTCTAATGCTTCTCATTGCTTGAAGGTCCGCACTGGCCCGTATAGTTTTCCCTGGATCCTCCCTTTGTTGCTAGCTCCAAGCCTTGTCAGAACGGTCAGGGTTTGGGGTTTTATGGACCACCCAAATGCCAAAAATACATGGAGGACTGACCTCAGGCTCCTGACTGTTTACCTTGTCAAGCAACTACAAGACGATCTCCCACCTATGATCTCACCAGCTGTCATGAAGAAAATTACAATGCGCCCCGAAACCTCAGAAGGAAGTGTAGACCTTAAATGGAAAGTATTTCCCTTCTGAACTCATCTGTTGTCTGTCTTCTGTTATTTTGGTTACACACCATGAATGCCCATTCTTGCCCACATGGCCAGACCACAGGAACTCTGTGCCCTTCATAACCAGGAGCTAGGACCACCTTGCTCTCCCTGCCAAGTCAAACTCAAGTCCACCCCCATCTATTCTGGCCTGCACACCTCAGCTCATCACCTCCACAAGCCCTCTGAGGCCCTATCTCTCTCCTCTCTGTATTATACCCAGAATGCAGGCAAATAGGACTCAAAATGACTCTGGTTCCAACCCTTCTCCCCAAGGCCTCTGCTGCAGATTTTTCCTTCAGCCCATAAGTTCACATGCTGCCCAGGAAGCTTTCTAACATGCCCATCTTTGCCTGTCTCACTTACCTAAAACCTCCAGAGGCTCCAAAAGCCTTCAAGAAAAGCCCGCCTTTCTCATCTTGACACTCGAGTTCCTTTGTGTCAGACTCTTGACTCCCTATAGTAGGCCATGACAGGCCATCTCTTCAGACCCAGGACACCACTGGCAACTAAAGCCACAGACCTCAGGAAGGGTATGCTCCAGAGGTCCCTATCAAATGGGGATGTGAACAGATTTATTGTGGGCCAGATAGGGCAGGGGACAGGGTGAGAAAGACAGTACACTGCTGGGATGGGCCTTGAATGCTAGGTTAAGAGGTGGGGAGCACTCAGGTCAGGCTCATACTACTGATTTCTCTCAGGAAACATCCATAGTGGAGGTTTGAAGTGAGGCGAATAGAGTGGAGGAAGTAACTGAGGAGGTCTGAAGATGGAGGTGGCAAGGGCTGTAATAGATATGGGCCATGAGGAGGTAGTGCTCAGGAGAAGCGGAAATTTCTAGCAGGGTATCTGGATGATGACTGTGGGGATCTGTGAATGTGTGCGCATTTGCCCAGGAAGACCTTGACAGGCTGCAGATACGAGGAAGGTTTATTCCTTGACTCCTTCCTCAGGGTCTCTGGAGCAGGAGGTGACTCCACCCCCACCCCAGGAGATACCCCTCCCTGTAAGACCCCCCAGATTAGGCAGAGACCCCTGTCCCACCCTGGACCAGCCCCTGTGCCCATACCTGGCTACCCAGTCCCCCCTGGTGCTGGTAGAGGGAGAATCTCTCTTTGGCAGACTCCTCGGCGGTGGGGCTGAGGGGCTTAGGGTCAGACAAGGACCGCTGCAGGGTCTTCATGGGGCGAGGCAGCGTCTGCTGGCGAAGAGCACTGTCGACTGTGAAGTGCTTCTGGGGACTCACATGAGCCTTGTTCAGCCTCTCGCTGGAAGCAAAGGAGGTATCCAGGAGCCGATGTGGGGACAGGGGTGAGACTGGTGAGTAAAGGACCTGGGGGGACTTGGGAGGCTGGCGGCTCACAAGCTGTGAAAGGGATTCTGGGGGCAGGTGGGCCTGGTAGCCAATCTCCAGAGGATCCGGCTTCTTTTTCTCAAATCTGCCCAGGGGCCCTGGGGTGACGATCTGGATGCCAGGTAGGTAGGGGCTGATGGCGGTCGGCCCTACAAGCTGCGGCCCAGCCACACCCTGGGCCTGTGTATCTGGTTCTGTCTGACAGGCCAGGCTCTCTCCGCGCCCAGTCTTCTCTGGTGCTGATATGTACCTGATGATCTCCACCTTGGGGTCGGTGGCAGCTGTGATATGGATGGCTGGAGAGACCCTAGGCAGCTGGTCAGGCTCTGTCTGTACCGAGCAGTCACTGATGGTCTGAATGCCCACGCTGCTCGTAGCCCTCACGGTGGCAGTGGCAGTGGATGACGAGGTGGCGGCATCGTGCTTGCTGTCTGAATCTGAGTGGCGGGAAAGACGGGACCGGCGGCGGCGCACTGGCTGCTCCCACTCAGCGTTGTCCTCGTCATCAGTCTGCACACTGCAGTCAGCACTCCGCCGCCCTCGGCGCCGTCGAGTCAGGAGGTAGCGACCCTCCCCATCCTCATCATCTGTTTGCATGCTGCTGTCTGCAATCCTCCTGACCACACAGGGCTCAGGTGCTGACTCTGGCTCACAGGAGTCCCGAAGGCGTGGCATAGAGTGTCGCTTCTTGATGGCACTGTGGCCTGCTTCCCACTGCTCGTCGGTCTGCAGTGACATGTCTGAGGCGGAGCTGGGGAGACCCCGGTGCAGCATGGGCTCACGGGGCTGCCCAGGCCCCTCAGGTCCTGCCACAGCAATGAAGGCTGTGTGGGTCAGCGGTGGCCAGTACTGGCCATTCTGAGCCAGCTCGGTGGCAGCTGTGGGAGGCCCACGGCCAGGTGCCTCACCAGTCACAGGGAAGGGAGACTTCTGCCGCTGCTTTTGCTCCTCGAGCTGCTGTTGGAGCTGCTGTTGGAGCTGTTGTATCTGCTCCAGCTGCAGCCGCTGTTGAGCTAGCTGCTCCCGCTGCAGGGCGAATTGAGCCTGGCGTTCCTCCTGCTGCTGCTGCAGCACGTGGTGCTTGATGGTCTGCAGCTCCTGCAATTCCCGCTGCACTAGCAACTGTTCTTCCTCACGGTGCCTCTGAAGCTCCACGCGCTCCCGCTCTAGCTCCTCCTGTAGCCGCAGTTGCCGCAGCTTCTCCAATTCCACCCGCTCTCGTTCCAGCTGGAGCATCTGCTCCTGCTGCTTCCGCTGCCTCTCCTCCTGTGATGCTTCCTCCTTCTCCAGCCCTGGCCGGCTGAGGGCTCCGCTGCCACGGCCAGCTGCAGCATCCACCGGTGGCTTCGGGCAGGTCAGTGGGGTTGGCATTGGGGCTGCTGCAGCAGCCTCCTTAGCAACAGCAGGGGTGGTTGTGGGAAGAGGTTCTTCCCGTGCGGCCCCTGCTGGCAGCTCTGACCTTGGTGGGCCCCCAGTTCCTGGAGCCTTGGCAGCAGCAGGCTTCCCCAAATAGACAGGCCCCTCAGCAGGTGGAATGCTGGAAGCAGCAGGGAATCTACTTGGTGCAGGATATCGGTACAGCCCCGTGGGGCCAAGAGGTACCCGGGGGACAATCATGGGCATGCGTGTCAGGCTGGTAAGCGGCACAGCTGTGACTCCACCAGACACATAGGGCCTATACATGCCACCGCGCACCATGGGCCGCAGTACTGAGGCGGGCTGCGTGGTAATGGGCAGTGTTGCAGCAATTGGGGTGTTGATGGTTGAGTAGATCATGCCATCGGCTGCACGCACAGTGGCTGTGGATGGCAATAGCTGTCTGACTGCTGTTCCCTGGCCTGCTGTAGGCCGATACTGGGCCAGGTTTCCAGGACTTGGATGGCCCTCTGGGAAGGTAGGGTTCCCAAGGAGGCCAGGCCTGAGGGGAGCCAGGCCCTGTGGGGCATTGAGCCCAGGCCCAGGCTGGGGCTGATACTGCATGAGGTCAGGGCCACCAGCACTGCCGCCATGCCGCCCTCCATATTGATCCATGGAGTTGAGGGCAGCGCACATGCGGCTGATCTCACGGGCCGTGGTGGCACTGTACTGGGCCAGGCTGGCTTCCTGGAAGCCAGCTACTTCTCCCCGTGGGCCAAACCTGTGGTCTGAGTAGATGTTTGACACTGAACTGTAGCGCCGCATGGGAAGTGGGTGAGTCAAAAGGTCTGTGGGATGACGCAGGTCTGTGAATGAGCCATACTGCAGGCCTTGTCCTAGGTAGCGTCCATCAGCAAAGCCCAGGCTGTAGGAGTGTTTCAGAGAACTGAGGTCCACGGCTGAGTCTCGTCCAGGGCCCTGGAAGAGCTGCCCAAGCCTGTGGGCATGGTAGTTGAGGCCAGCCTCAGCCAGATTGGTGTCAGACATGGAAGAGTACAGTCTGCCGGGGAGGCCCTGCGGGTAGGTCCTCTGTTCCTCATGAGGCCCAGCTCCTACGACCCCCTGTGCCCGGTAGGTGGCATGCTCAGGAGGCTCAGGGTCCCGGGGATTATAGAAGGGGCCACTACTTGGGCCAGGTGGGACAACATCTGCCACACTCTTTTCAGGAGCATTAGGGGTGGGGTGGAAGGTGCCAGTGCAACTACTGCCAAAGGGGAACTTGTAGACCATGTCACAGCAGGCCAGCTGGCTCTCTGGCCTCAGCCCAGTGAGATCCAAGGCACCCGGCGGCTCCTCTGGGAGCAGTGTGGTCACAGTACCTGCTGTGCCCTCTCCCATCTGCACCACCACCGTGTGTGGCTTCCTGGCACCTGGTAGAGCATGTGACCGCAGCTCTGCAGGAGTCGCCCGATGAGGCTCGACACCAGGCTCTGGCACAGGACCCGACTTGAGGCCAACATTCTGAGCGGTGCCCATCTGAGTGATCAAAACATCCCTTCTGGCCAGAGGTGCTACCTGGTTGGGCAGGTTATATCTGGCAAACTTGGCCTCCCTGGGTCTTCCCCGCGGCCCACCTCGATAGGGGGCTGTCTGGACGGCCTGCTCTACCTGCTTGACCTGGGCCAGACACACAGGGCTACCTGCACCCTGGCCAAAGTCAACTCGGCTCTGGTAGGGGTCTCCATAGACCACTGGTTGCTTTTGCTGAGCCATGAGCACAGATGAAGCCACGGTGATGCTCACGGTGGTGGCAGTGCTGAGGAAGGTATGAGTTTGCTCCTGGGCATTCAGGTTGATGACCAAGGGCTGCACGGCAGTTGATTGCCGACCTGGGATTGGATCCAGGGCAAGGCCGTACTTCCTTGCTTCCACGGCAAGAGAGGTGAGGTCCATGCCCTGGTCGGTTAAGATGATGGGTGTGGGCTTGACGGCTGTACGAAGGTCTACCACAGCACTGCCCGGAGGCCTGGGGCCTGGCTCGACCCTGGATGTTCCGGGGACGGAGGAGATGCGGCACAGGGAAATGTTCTCAGCGGGGAGGGAGCCCCAGCTATACAGTGCCAGAGGCCCATCCACGCCAACACTGGGCACCCGCGGGAAGCCTGATGGCCCAGGCGGCTCTGGGGGCAGCTGAGACACATTTGGAGGCATTGTCTGGCTGTAGCTGTGGGTGGTGGGCTGACTGTCAGTGGGCGAGCACACTGGGGAGGTGGCATGTACCATCCTGGTCTGGCTGGAAGCATCTGACGCCAGAGTGATAACCATAATGGGGGCCTCCTGGGAGGACTGCTGCCACACCAGGTGAGGTGTGCTGGATCGGTGTGGTGTTTGCGTGCCCTGAGCCACCATGGGTGTTGGGGTTGGGGCACCAGGGCTCCGTGGCATGTCTGAGGCCGGGGTCATGCTTGGCGTCTGTGTAGAGAACTCTGCTGTGGCCCTTGAGCCCAGTTTGCCAGGGGAGAACGTGGGGCTCTCTGAGGGAGAAGATGGGGAGAGAGGTGGGCTGGAGCCTGTGAAATAGGAATATCCCCGGGAGGACTGGGGAGTGCCACTCTCCCCATCACTCACATTCAAGGGCTTCTCTCTAGCAGCCCGTCCACTGGCAGCAAGGCCACTAGGGACCTGGGGTAGCTCCTCAGTTTGGGATCCATAGTTTGCAGTGCTTGGGCTCGGTCCATAGCTGTGGCCTATGGATGATGGTGAAGGGCTACGCTCGGAGCCTATAGGAGAAGTCGGAGCCATGTACCCTCGTGGCAGACCTGTCAGACAAGAAGCCATAGCCGTGGTGGCTGGAGTCCTGGGGCCCTGAGAAAAGGATGTGCCTACTTCCTTGGAGGCAGAGCTAGGGAAGGCAGGAGAGCTGTGCAGCTTGAGGGGGTCCTGAGGCTCCTTTGCAAAATGCTGAGTAACGCGAACATCAGGAATGACTCGGCCCCCACTGCTGTCTGAGGGAATGGAAGTGGAGAAGGACACAGGGGCTGCAAGTTGGGTGGGACTGGTACCAGGGGTAAGTGGGCCACCATTTTGCTTCATTGGGTCCATGTATGCACTCTCAGCATTCAGAAACTGCTTCTCCTTCTTCTTGTCCTCAGCAAAAGCCAGGTCCCGTGAGGAGGCCTGATGCATGCGAGCAATGCTCTGTGATGTCTGAAGGATCTCCTCATACACAGCTGCCCCTAGACCGGCTGGTGGGCCCTCTGAGGCATGCTGAGCACCCCTGCCATATTCACGGTCTGGGGTGTCCTGGTATTCAAAGGAACCCTGGCCCCGGGGGCCTACGGGCTGTGAGGGGCCACCATGGGTTGCCCGGCTGCCTGTGGTCTGGCCCTGTTGCCGCTGCAGCAGCTCAGCTTTCCGCATCATTTCCTCATAGGCCTCCTCAGCACTCTTGAGGGGTCGGCCAGAACTCGGGGAGCTGGAGCTGCCCAAGGGTGTCTCCGTTGGTGAGTAGAGGGACATGAAGGTGGGTAGATTGTACTCACTGCCCGACTTGTAGAGCCGGGTGGGGCCTCCATCCACGGCTTCAGCTTCTGAGTCCAGGGAGGGCGAGGGCGAGTATTCAGAGCAGGAGGAACGCTGCAGTTCCTCCATCTCGGCAGCCTGCCTCAGCTCTTCTGTGGGGGAGGCGTCCTCGATGGGGGACAGGTTGCTGGGGGGTGTCTTGGAGCGGTCGCGCCGCCGCTGGGCCCGCAGTTCTTCCTTGTCACGGCGAGTCTTGCGGGCTGTGCTGCGGATGCGCTGCTGCTCCACCTCCCGCATCTTCTCCTGCTCCCGCAACAGCTCCTCCTCCTCCCGCAGCTCCTCTTCCTCTGAGGAGTCCTCAATGGTGGGAAGCAGGGGTCCGTGGGAGCGGTGGCGGGCCTTGCGCTGCTGCTTTGCTTCTTCCAGCCGCTGCCGGCGGCTGGGGCTGCTGTCACTGTCCTCCTCTAGTGAGGACAGGGAGGTGGGAGAGGTCCCCGATGTGTAGCTGGGTGTAGAGGCTGGCAGTGTAGATGAGTGCTCCCCGCGAGAGCGGTCCTCAGGTGAGCCTGTCAGGCTCTCCATCTCCAGCTCAGGCTCCCTGTCTAGGCTGGGGTCAGGACCTTGGCCCAGGTCCAGCTCTTGGCCATAGCTGCCTGTGCTGTTGAGTTCAATGGTCTTGAAGCGGCGGAGTCCACCCTGCAGGGCCCCACTGCTGTCAGCAGCCTCTGCTGGGGCTCCCTCAGAGAGCAGTTCCTCATAGCCTGTGGTAGCATTGTGGGGCAGGCGTCTCTTGGGTAGTGCTACTGCTTCTTGGCTGGACTCAGGCCTGGGCCTGGGGCCACCCTTCTGGGTGCCATGTTTGACCAGGCCATGCCCAGGGGCAGCATCATCTTCTTCCAGGTTGTCTTCCTCGGCGCTCATCTCCAGAATCTGCCGTCGCATGAATTCCTCATCAGTCAGTTCTGCTGCCCGGACTGGGGGCTGGGGCGGAAGAGGGGACATGCCACTCTCACTGCTGTCTTCCACGTAGTCATGCCTCAGTTGGCTGCCAAAGTCATCTGAGGACTCAGCTGTGTCTGGCTGCTCTCTCTGGCGCACCCACTCCAGAGAGTCTTCTTCTTCCTCCAAGATGTCCTCCAGCTCCTCATCAGAGTCGAAGGCCTCGGGCATGATGGATAAAGAGTGAGGCCGCCGCTTCTGCTCCTCACCACTGATGCTGCTGGGTGGCTTGCTCCGTTCACCACCTGGGGCCAGGCCCTGGGCCTCCAGCGAAGGCCGGATGGTGCTCCCCACCTTGTGGAGTTCAGAGGGGCTGGGTGGGCGTGGCCCTGTCACACCTGCACTGTCCAGCTGCTCCACCTCCTGCTGCACAACACCTGTGATCTCGCTCTGGGAACTGGAGACACCATCAGAGGAATAGCCTGTGTCACTGAGGCTCTGTGGACTCCGAGACAGGTCCTGAGAGTAAGGCTTACCTACCAGCTCCTGCAGCAGGGTGAGAAGCAGACATTGACTCTGAATGGCAGATACCTCATAGGGGAAGCACAGCCTTCTCTGTCAATCCCAGGGCCCTGGGGGAGGGTCCCTCCACTTCCCAGGGAATCAGAGGACACTACCTACTCCATTTCTCTGGCCTCAAATAACTTACAGGTTCCATGGCAAACTCCAAAGCAGCCCTAGTGTCTCAAAGACAAACTTCATTAAGTCTAATGGTAACAAAACCTGGCAAAGCATCTAACAAGAATCAGGCACAGGATTAGCAGAGAAGGCAAGGCTCCCAGTCTATCCAGGCCTTATCTAGATGTGCCTTCTCCTGGAGCACACTTGCCCCAGGCCTACGTTCCAGCCCCACAGGAAGGCAAGCCCTTCCCTAGACTGTCCACCTGAGAGCTCGGGTCCCTGGGAAGTGAGTGGGACTGACCTCTGTCTCCCCACTCCTGGCAGCTTCTGGAACGGCCTTCACAACAGAGGTAGTAGGCTCAGTTCTTCGCATCCCAGTCTTTGCTTTAGGAGTCCCAAGGGGCAGGGAAGTCTCTGAAGGTGGTTTCGACACATGCTCAGCTTTAGCTGGGACTCCTGTTTTCTTCTCCTGGGCACTGCTCGGCATCCTGCTAGGTTCAGAAACCCTGGGAGGCTTGGCCTGGGGGCCAGCCTTGGTGGGTGGGGGGCTGGCCTTGGCAGGCAGGGGGCCTGATGACTGGCCCGGCCCCTGTGGCCCTTTCTGCTTCAGAGGGGTTGCTCCAGGTGCGCGGTGAGGGGAACCTGTCGGAAGCTGCTGTGAAGTGGGCTGTGGTAGCGGGGTTGGCTCTCCCAGGCTGCCCTCCAGTAGTCGTTTGGTTTGGCAGTTCAGACAGAGCCACTCGGTTTTCTGTAAGGAAACAGGAAAGGAGGGGGCTTGATGAAAATCACAGATGCTGAAGTGCTCAAAGGTTATTTTCATGGCTCTTTCTAGAAACTTAAGGACAAAGTCTTTTAAAGCATGACACCAAAGACATGAAGAGAAAAGACTATTAGATTTATTGGCTCCAAATAATAAATCTTCCCCAAATAAAGACTTCTCTATCTTAAAGAAGTACATAACAAAGTTCAAAAGATGACCCAAAAAGAAGGGTTCCTTCCTTCTTGACACTGTAGAGAAATTGTATCTGGTTAGAAAAGGAGGACTGTAGAGAGGGGAGCAGCATGAGAATCTAGAGAAGAGGACCTGGGGCCCACCCCCTGGGAGCTAGGGTGGAGTCCAGCAATCCAGCAGCCCTGCGGATCAAGAATGATATCACACAGGCAGCACCTCCTGGAGGCACTGCCCTTCCCCCAAGCCTCGGACAGCATCTTTCCCTACATCAGGCTGTGCCAGGCAGGGGGCCAGCTGCCAAGGCTAGAGGAAGTTGTCTGGGAAAAGCCCTGCTTAGGGTGAGGCTATGCAGACCCCTCTGCTCACACCCTCCAGCCCCAAGCACTTTATCTAAGGCCCACAAAGCCCCTCAAGCAGAAGCTTCTTCCTGCCCCCAGGACTCTGAGCTATTCCTCCAATGGGACCTTTGTGTGCTGGCTTTAGGCGCACTGTTTCCTCTAGTATTGGACTAGAATCTAAACCTCTCCCATCAATCCACCACTCCCCAGCTCACCCCATCTGTGTTAGGCTCAGTGCAGTGAGAGGGGGGTGGGGTGGGGGTTGGAAACATAGCCATGACTAAGTCAGATACACAGGGGCTGGCATGTAGCCTTCCTGGAACCCATACGCCCAGACAGATCATTCTAAGTGTGGAAAGGGTATCAATAGTGAAGTTTCCAGAACACTAGAAAACAAGTCTAAGTCCCCAGACCCAGTGTGATGGGTAATTCCTGCTGCAGGGCAGAGGCATGTCTCCCAAGAATCTTCTCCAGGGTCAGGAATCCTTCTTGGCAAAATTTGAAGCTCCGTCCTGGCCCACCGGGGGTGGTGAGGAATGTGCACACTTGTGTCTGCTCTTACCCTGGGGTTGCAGAGCTTTGGCATTTCTACCTTCCTGCTGCTTCTCCTTTTGGGTGCCCAGAGTCCCACAAGCAGTTGGCCACTAGGATGGGCCATTAAGTTGCTGACAGAGGGGGTCAGCTATGGAGGGTACCCCTCAGTGGTCCTACATGTACTCACCTTTTTCCCCACAGTGCCTAGCCCTCACACCAAGGAACTGGTTGACTCCCCTGGACTTTATCTGATGCTCTGTGTATCCTACATACCAACCCCCATGAGGTAATGGGTTTTGGCAACTGGCTGGGCCTTAGGCTCACTTGGCCTGTCAGGGTCTAACCCTACAGGTACCTGAGGATATTGTTGGACAGATCAAGACCAAGTCCTGAGATGAACAGAACCTGAGCTAGAAATCCCACTCATATGTCCCAGCATCACCTGGGGAAGTAATGGAAATTCTGTCAGAGAAGATTGCGTGATGGCAAAAAGATCCCAGAGAGATGGGAGGGATGTAGACAGAGATTAAGAGAGAACTCTGGAAATGAGTGAATAGCCCCTTCCCAGCCCCAGTACCAGCATGATGGGTTAGGCTGGCTTAACGCAACATTACCCTGATGTCACCAGGGTCCGTGCGCACAGTCATCCCAGGTTAGGACTCTCAAGGTTAGGTCATCTGCCCTGGCTTACCTTGGTAACTTTGCAAACCTCTGTCCCCACCTATGACTTGTATATCCCCACCAGAAACAATCATTTAAATGAAGCAAGGGAACCTTAGAAGGGTGGCCTGGATGGAAAAGACAGACCTAATGCCAAGTGCTCAAGCTGGCCCCTGCAGCAACCTGCTTACTGGGGCCCAGAGGCTCAGCCCTCAGCAGAGCATGTCACCTGTGGACACATGCTCGCCAGAGCTTTGTTCTGTCCCCACTTGCTCATGGAGGCTGCAGAAGGGCTGCCCAGTCGGTACTCTTGCTCCTGGCTATGCTACAGCAGGCAGCAAGGGAGGGAAGAGGGGAGGGCAGGCAGGAGGAGGCATGTTAAGTAAGAGTTAAAAATAGACACCTGACCTGGCTGCCAGAGGCCTTTGCTCAGCCCTCTGGGATTGTGGGGAGAAGGGTAAAAGGCATTTATGTTCACAGGGTTAGAGCCAGGGGAGACCTGACCCAGGTCCAAGTCTTCTGGGGATGGGGATGGGGATGGGATGGGAAGCAAGTCATGCAGAATGTCTGTGCCTGGGCAAAGGAACACTGCTGCTTACTGAGGTCCTAATTTCTTTATTCTCTCCTCACCTCTCTGCGCTCAACTCCTGCCCCTCTTCACTCATTCCCTTGTTCATTCATTCATTCTTCCCCTTTAGTGTTTATCCCAATGTTGATTCACTCACACACTCTCTTAGTGTCCCCTGCACAGCCCAAGTCAGCCCCAGTCCATGGGGAGCCGCTATCTGCTTGCCCCTTTGTCTGTCCTCCTCTGTAAGTGGAGTGGATGATCTGGAGCCTGGGGATAGACAATGGGAGGCTCTGCTGACCACTTCTGCCTTGCTTCCCTCTGTCCAGTTCCTTTCTAGGGGCAGGAAGGTAGGAATCTCCTAAAGGCAATCATACCTGAAGGTGGGGAGTGTGTGTGAGAGTGTGTGTGTGTGTTTGCGTGTCTGTGTGTGAGTGCATGCGCGCGTGCACATCATTTGGAGCTAAGTGGTTCAAGGTGAGGAAGGGGACGTGAGCTTGTGAGGCACCCCACAGGCAGGTGAGACCTGTTACCTTCTGGAACCACTAGCTACTGTGCCTTCTGGGCCAAGGTAGCCCATCAGGGCGGCACTGGAAGCTGGGAATCCTCCCTGCCGTCATCATCTGAAGAACACAGACTCTTTATATGTGGAGTTGGCCTATGTGTCAGTCTGATTTTAGCAAAAACAGTCTGACTGACACACTGTGGTCAGTAGCCTGACCCAACATAGTCCCAGTTCACTGCCAGATCAGGAGCAGTGGTGGAGAATTCCAGAGAAAAGAATGCCCAGAGGTAGTGAGCCCAACACTCAGACCAGGACCACAGGCATGGCCATCACTGGTGCTCCTGTTCCTCTCCCGAGTCTGACTCTGTCCTTCCCTGTCTTTGGAAAGGCTTAAGCTCCTCTTTTCTAGGTCTTACCTCTATAAGAGGAAGCTTCCCTGGTGTCCCAAATGTGTAACTTTATGACTGGGGTGTGCTCCCCTCAAAACCCAGGACCAAGTGTGTTCATTCCCTGTGGGGCATCACTGAGACCAGGGTCTTGCACCAGCCATCAAGTCATACCCAGGGAGTAGAAAGCCGGTAGAAACTCTCTTTTGGGGACACTCTGGTTCCAGTCTCCTGGCGCAAGAGCTCTGTGTTGGACCTGGACATGTATCTGAGGTAAGGCATCTCACCTGGTTCTCCCAGAAACCCAAGAGGGAGTGTTACCACCCTATTTCACAGACGATGAGATAGGGTTCCCTGAGGTCACCACTCCCCAGACACCTATGTGGGTCTGCTGATCTCTTGCCTAACGCCCTGCTGCAACCCCTATTCCAAATAAGCCCATCCTTCCCCCCATATCACAGGTGCCAGGTCCTTTGCCCAGGGATGCCCAACCTCTCCAGGGCATGGCTGGTATTTTGGCAATTATAATCAGATAAGAAACAGGCAGTGTTACTGTAGCAATTCCAATTCTACTAATTTCTTCACAAACTATTTTGAACTAAAAGCCAATTAAAAATTAAGCCAGAGGATACTATTATCCTTCAAAAAGATAAATAGGTAAAAAAAAAAATTGGAATCAACAACTCTTAATTATGAAATGACTCACTAAATAGCACCATGGTTATTTTTTCAGAGGAACTTTCAAAGGGAAAGGGATGTAGTTTCACTGCCTCCTCCACTGTAAACTCCGGACTTCTGTCTACAAGAAGTTAAGAAATAGCTCAGGAGTTTTGTGAAACATTCCCAACCTGGCAGCCCAGACAGTAGGCTTGGCCTCAGGCAGAGCCACCATGGGTTTCACAGGCCTGTGGGGAGCTGGGAATGAGGCTCCCTTGGTCTGTTCCTCCCTCAGGACCTCAGCCTTTGTGTAGAGACAATCATCCTGAGCCTGGCAGACCAGCCAGGCTGGAAAAGGTGGCAGAGACAGTCAAGACAGGCCAATCCCTCAGACCTGGACAAAGGCCTGCTGGCCCTGCCACTTCATTTCCAAGGCAGGGTGTGTCCAGGGTACCTGCTGAGAAATCAGGTGCCTCTAACCAATGCCATGTAAAGTAGGTCACAGGGAAGCACAAAATTACTCCAAATGCCAAGCGGCCAATTGCTGGGGTGAGATCAAAGATGGCCCCTGGCTGCTCAAGGGCTTCAATGAAGAACAGAACAATGGTGGTGGGGAGGGGAGGGGAGTGGGGCACACCAAACATGAGCACCCCCCACCACCCTTGCAAGACCCAAGGCAGGCAAAGCCATGAGAAGATTGTCACTGTCTAGGTAAAGGAGAACTCAGGCTGTGGCTGTGCAGATGGAGAGGAGAGGACAGGTTCCAGTGACAATGCAGAGGCAGAGCCAGCAGGTTTTCGTCCACGGAGTGGATCTGAGGGGAGAGGGGGAATCAAGGATGACCCCAGCTGACCAACTTGTATCTCTGATGGTGGCTGGTGGT
This sequence comes from Solenodon paradoxus, assembly GCA_004363575.1. Classification (NCBI taxonomy): domain Eukaryota; kingdom Metazoa; phylum Chordata; class Mammalia; order Eulipotyphla; family Solenodontidae; genus Solenodon; species Solenodon paradoxus. The sequence goes on from RJWH01000387.1 coordinate 94,276, forward strand.
GGGACCTCAGGAGGGGCAGCATGGTTGCCCGGCCACAACCTCCCCAGGCACAGCCACAAGCCCTCTGGCGACAGCAGCGTTAATAGGCAAAGCCATGAGGAGAGAGGAGTCTGAGAAGCAGGGCCACCCTCTCACTGTCGTGAGGAGCAGACAGCCAGGGGCAGGGGGGCGCTAACACCAGGACACCTAGCAGCTTTGCTGTCAGAACCATGAAACCCATTAGACCCTGCGGAGGCGAGGGTGGTCCTGGTCAAGAGGAGAAGAGGCAGGCAGGACACGGAGGGGGTGAGCAGGGGACAATGCTGGCTATTGAGAGGCAGAAGCTCTGGAGTCCAGGAAGGAGACAGCCAAGCAGCTAATGAGAGGCTTAGGTCAGAATCCAGATGCTCATCAGAGTCAGCATGTGACTGAGAGACTTTTCTGCTTGGGCTGAATCAGCACTTCCCCTGGCCTGGCCCAGGGGCTGCTGAAAGGAGCTGTCAGGAACATTTACACTCTGGGACAGGGAATCCATCCCCTTGTGCACGTCCTGCTTAATGAGGAATGCAGACCAGGAGGTCTTTCAGGGACAGGGACCCTCTAGGCTGGACCAGATCAGCAGTCCACCAAGGCACAGTCTCTCAGTGTTGGGGCACCTGACAGAGTGGGTGCCTGGCAGTCTCCAGACTAGAACTCTTCTGGTCTTGTGGTGAATGCTTGCTGCCCGCTCCCCATCCCAGTCAGCTAGACCAGATGTCCTCCAGTGAGCCACTAGACTATTGTGGGGCCTGGAGGCCATGTAGGTGTCACGTGAGGAAGTCATTTGTCTTGCTTAGGGTTGCCCTCTCTGTCCACTGGAAAATATGGCCTGTGGTGGCCAAGACAGTCTTCCTTATCACAATGGGCAGCTTGCATGGAGACCTGGCTCAAGGCAAGTCAAAATAAGGAGACACAGAGACCATGGCAACTAATCTCTCCTCCATTGTCTCATCCTGGGCCAGAGGTGGTCTTCGCGCCACAGTCCCTGCCCTGCCATCAGCCATGCACAGTTCAGGTCAGGAGCCCCAAGGGCTCTGACAGCTGCCCATGTGCAGAAGGAGGCGCCTTGGCTTGCCCATCTGCTGACAATGACACAGCTGGTCAGTCAGCTGTGAGCCAGCTGCCAAAGGGAGCCAATCACAGACCCCAAGGGTACTCCATGGAAGGGGATACACCTGGCTAGGCCCCAGGTAGCCATGGAAGTTCATATGGATGCTCCAGGCAGGGCAGAATGGGTAAGGGGAAGAGCAGAGCAGTCTATAGACCAAGGCTGGTCCAGCTCTGCCAGGGTATCTCCACACCTTCTGAACCCCCAGGCTGGGTTCCAAGCTTCAAGAGAACAGTGGGCCTCCTACTCCCTTACCCCAGCTCTGCACGGTACCCAGCGCAAGGACTGCAGAGAGACAGGCCCCAAACCCAGCACTTTGGTTGAGAAAAGCATCTCAACATTCCCAAAAATAGCCCCAAGGAGAGCCAGACTTAGAGGAAAATTGACAAAAGGCTATGGCTTTGACAAGTAGACATCAAAACCCACAATCTCAGAAGGGGATGGAGGGTGGACACCACCTGGATAGACTGGAGTCTGGGCAGTGGGACATGGCCTGCTCCATTGTGAGAAAGTCTTCTGCCCCGAGCCCTTCAACTCCCTGTGAGGGTCACAGACCAAGAGCAGAGTAGCACCTCGGTTTCTTCCTTCCTGAGCAGGGAGGTCAGCATTTTTCATCACAGTCATGCCCATGATAGCTGGGAATGGGAAGGGCCAGTTCAGGGTCTCCTGAACATGACCACCTCTGGCAAGCTCAGGGCACTGATCAGTCAGTCAGAGATAACAAGCACTATTGCCCCAGCCACTGTGCCAGTTAGTTCTCTGAGTAGGACAGGTCAGGGGCAAGGGCAGTAAAGGAAGCACAGTCCTTTCTGCAGCATTAGCTGTGTAGTGGCAGCCCTTACAGACCAGCTCTCTGCAGCCCTTACTGGCTCCCATGGTCCCCAAGTCCCCACCCTGCACCCATTCACCCCAGGCTTTGGCCCCTCACCAAGGCCCAGGGGAACATGCGTGGTTCAGCTCTCTTACCTCTATCAGGTGGGGCGTTGGGTTGAAGCCACACAGATTGCACACCTGGAGCTTGCAGGTGGTGCAGGTGTTATAGTTGGCTGGGCCCTTGCTGCCCATGTTGAGCTCAGCTTGGCACAGTGGGCAGGTGGCCCTTTCCTTCAGCATGGCCTTTGGCTTGGCAGTAGCCTTGGACACTGCCTGGTGTTCTGCTCTGCCATGCTTTGGACTGGTTGTTCCCCCAGTTCTTGCCAGAGCTCCAGGTCCTGATCCTGGACCTGGACCTGTTCTAGCTCCAGGCTCAGTTTTGGCTCCAGGTGCTGGCCCAGGCCCTGGCCCTGAGCCTGGGGGTCTTGGGCCAGCCTCCTTGCTGGCATCACTGAAGACGATCTTGGGTGGCCCCTTGCTAGGAGCATGCTGTGCCTGGGAGTCAGGCTCGGGTTGCACAGACATGAGGGTGCTTGCCTGGGTCAGCAGCGATGCACCAAGGCCAAAGAGCTTCCCAGTGAGGCCCTCCTGGGTCTGCTCAGCAGCACCAGGTCCAGAGGGCACTGTGGTGGCACTTTTGGCCAGGGCTTCTCCTGCAGGTGATCTGGCCTCAGCTGTGGAAGGCTTGATGGGGAAAGGGGGCTGAGGAGACACTCTGCCCACCTCTGGAGGGGTAGGTGCTGGGGCAGGCCCCGGCACTGAGGTGGCCCTGGCTGTCTCAGCCTGGCGGGGGCCAGGCGGTGGTCCCCCTTGGCCCCTTGATCTCTCTTGCTCCAGTTTCCCCAGGGGCTGTTTGGCTGGGGAATGGGCAGGAGACAGGGCTGGGGAGTGCAGCTGTTGCTGACTCTTGGAGCGAGGCGCAGTGGTCATGTCCATCCCCAGGGCCCTCTGCATCTGGCAGTTCAGGCAGAGCCACTCCTTCACCTGAGGAGGAAGCATCATGGTCAGCAAGGTAGCCAGGACTGGTGGCACCAGGTCATTGCAGGCCCCACAGCAGCCAGTACCAGCTCCTAATAGACAGGAGTACCAAGCCCTGTACAAGTGATTCTGGACTGCCAGGGGACAGGGTTGAAGGAGCAGATGGCACTTCCCTGCCCTGCCCACATGCTGCCAGGCATGTGGAGCAGAGCAGAGTCAGACACAGACTCCTTACCCGCAACCACCAACCCACTGCTGTTCAAGACCTCCGTCCACGAGTCCTCATCACCCACTGGCTGTACCACAGATCTGTAGGCGTCATTCCATCCCCATGTCCTGCCTCACCAATCCTGGTGAAATTACCTCAGTGAACTTTAACTGGTCATTCTCCTTCCCCTTCTGCCCCACTTCAGGCCATTTCTATATAGTAACCAGAGCAATCTTTTAAAATATCAATCAGGAGGGAAAGCATGGTCCTAGCACGATGGTTGGTATGCAACAGGCCATCAATAAAAACTTGCAGAATAAATAAATGTGCACAGAGAAAGAGGTGGGAGAGGGAGGAATAGAAGATGAAAATAACTGAAGGGGTCAGGGGACAAAGGACGGCGTTGACTCATGGTGCGGGCACTGGGACTCTGGTGGTGGGTGTGGTGTGAAAGCACACAGACTGAGGTAAGACTTCAATATCCTAAAAAGCACACAGCAATCTGAGATGATAAAACAATAAATCTGCAAATAAATACATAAAAGGAAAATATACACCAAAAAAAAAGAAAGAAAGAAAGAAACCATGATTCTTGTTCCACTGGGGCTTAGATTCTAGCTGAGGAGACAAGATACAGATGAACAATCTTGAAAGCAAAGTAAGTGAGATCAAAGTAATAAAATATAAGTGATAGTGTAAGTAGAATGCAATAACCTTTCTTTTTTGTGAAGGAAAACAAGTTTTTAAAGAAATTGGATAATGTGTGCCTCCTCCAGAAGATGACGATATCGTTATCCACTTGACATATACGTCTCTCATTAATCCCTAAAGTGAGCAGGTGGACACAGGACTCACGCTGGGTCAAACATGGATTTCAGGTGGTGGTGCAGCAATGTGCATGTGACCTTGAAAACAGGGCCAATCAGAGTTATTTCATGTTACTCGGTAAATGAACAATAGGAGAGAGGGTCTTTGTTCCTTTGAGGTACTAGTCAGAGTTAGTAATCAGCCTTACAGCATACAGATATACTAAGAATAAACGGTCAGAAGTGGAGTTAAGCCAAGGAGAAAGAAGTAGATCCGATGATTTCATTTAATTCCCTAGATTCAGCTAAGCTTCGAGTCTACTAACCCCAACCCTTAGACTTCCAGCTATGTGAGTCAATACTAATTTTTTCCTTCAAAAGTTTCATATGTAAATCAGAGCACTTCACTTACGGGGCTCAAAGTCCTCCAGTGGGTTCCATCGCACTTACCACAGGAGGTCTTTACCATGGCGCATGAGGTCCCCTAATGTACTTCAGTCTACCCCTCTCTCTGGTCTCCTTTCCTACCACCTCCCCTGAGCTGTCTCACTCCAGACACACTGGGCTTCCTTTTCTGCTAAGTAAGTCCTCTGAGCTCACTTCCATACCTGGGCCTTTGCATTCACTATTCCCTCTGCCTCCCAGGCCCACCTTGTTTTATAGATCTTAGATCAGTGTCACGTGGGATCAGGGCCTTCTCCACCATGCAATCTAAAATACCTCATGTGTTCTCTGTCTCTAATCACCCAGTTTACTTTTTTCACCTTTTTCTTTTCCAAAGTATCTATCTGTTTGTTTCTGTGGACGCCTGCTGTCTCCCCACCAAGACTGTGAGCTGTGCTGAGATTTTCTCAGGACTGTGCACAGTCTATGGCACAGAGCAAGACTCAGCCTCAGGAGGTTAGCTCATGGGATTCATTTGACAATCTATTCATGGACACAGTCGCCATTAGGCCTCAGTCATGAGATCAGACTCAGCACCTGGATGAGGAGATGCCTATTCCTCAACCAGAGCTGAGGCTGGAGGCCAGAGCTGCTCCATCTACAGTTGCATCTAGAGGCTTGATGCATTGTGGTGGCCCAGTCACCAGAGAAAGGTCCCCTCTAGTGCCTGGGGTAGGAGGTCCCTCTGTCCACCCTCAGAGGAATCTTGAGCCCTGCCCTCTGCCTTGAAGTCACAGGGTTATGCTGCTGCTGGCTGATTTGCCTGGACTTGGCTATGGTGTCCAGTAGTCCAAGAGTGGCATCCAAGGAGGGGAAGCACTGCACTTTGGTGAGTGCCCCCTGTGCCCAGCATGACACAGGGCATGTTCACAGGCTTTCTCTCATTCTGTCTCCAAGATGGAGAGTACCAACATCTATGATTTAGCAACGTGCTCCTCTGGGTACACAGCTAGGAGGTGGTGCTGCCAGTGAGAGCAGCCCTGCTGGGCCCTGTCCACTGCCTGAGCCACAACCTGGAGCCTGGAGCCTTTGCACTCCCAATTCTTCCAAAGGCCACTCAGCCTCACACAGGTCAAGTCATGAGGTTACAAATCACCTCTACAAAACACTGGTCGAGCCCTCAAAACCCAAGCCCAGCTCCAGGAAATCTAAGAACGGTGATTACAAAGCATTGGAGTATAAAGCCATCTCTGCAGCTGGGAACTGTTCTCTCATCCAAATGCTTTTTAAGGCCCAAGGCAGCTTTGTCTACATTTGGACAGAGAGAACCATGGAGGAAATCATTTGTGTCCCTGGGATCAGGTCCAAAGACCCCTTCAGAACAATCCTGCTTGGCGGGGGCTGGGGGGCTGACTCTCATCAAAGTGTGAGCTCCCTGGGAAAGCCATTTCTGCTCACCCTGAGAAGGACCTTCTCTGGGGAGGGGCTGCCTCCTGAGGGGAGGCCCAGGCTCTGGCCCAGGCAGAAACTACACACTTAGTTTCTGTGGTGGGTATCCCACTCACGCCCAAGGTCCCATCTCTGTTATGCACCTGCAGGCTGCAGCATGTACTGAGATGGGACTTCTGAGACAAGGAATCTGGGAGATAAGGCTTCTTATCCTGGGATCTCAGGGGTGACCCTCCCTTGGGTTCTGGACAGGGTTGAACAAGGCCATGTGCTAAAGCTCCTGCACTCACCTCCAGAACCTTCCTTTACCCAACCCCCACCACCAAGGCTGTCTCACAGGCATCTTACCTAAAATAGAACCTCTCCAAGAAATGCCTGAAACGCCCCTCAGTGACTCATCGCCCAGATGGGTGAAGCTATTTCTATTCAGCTTCTTCCAGACGGTGAGGAACCTTTACCTCGCCCTCTCCCGGCCCCTCCCAGACTCAGACCTAGGCAGACAAAGCCAGTATACAAGGCCTCCCAAGGAAAACACTGGCTGAGGGAACTCTCTGAACCCCACAAGATTTCCCTCTCTCTGCCCCCACCCCCAATCCGGAGAAGCTTGCTGAGGGGGGCTCAACCTCTTTCTCCCTAGTCCAAGGTCCTCCCCCAGTGTTAGCAGGATGGAAGCTGTCAGGGAGAGGGTGTGCATCCCAGCCTACCTGCCCACCAGGACTGCAGATAGATTTGGTCACGCCTGAGGCAGCCGCCTGCCCTGGGACAAGCCATGGTGAGAGTCTTCCTTAGCTATATACGGTACCGGTGGGTCCTTAGTATCCTCCAAGCCTGAATCAGAGGGAAGAGCCCACAAGAATCATAGGGCCTTCTACCAGTGTGAAATCTCTCTTGGGGGGCTGTTGTCCAATACCTCCATGGAGATGGATGGGTCACCAGCCATAGATCTCATATCCAAAGGCCAAAGGTGGACCTGAGGGGACTTCCAAGGGCTACCCTGAGGCAGACAGCTCTGCCAGGCACTAACTTTTGCCAAGCTGACCCTTCATGCCAGCATGGAAGCCCATTTTGCCATCTCAGAGAGCTGCTGAGGCCTCCATGGGCATCCATGTGCCCCAACCCAGTGGAGCCTGCGTGATAGTAGGGATGGGAAGGTGGTGTGAAATGCAGGTGAAAAGGTGATTTGGGGGTCAGCGAAGCAGAAACTACAGGACAGTGGATTCCCACAGAACGTCACTGGGGATCCAGAAAGGCAGGGCCTTATGAGCTCTGTGGCTCAAAAGGGACCTCCTCCCTGAAAAGAGACTTTCTCAGTGCCTCCCTTACTCGAATGTTCAATGTGCAGGACAGCTAAGGCGGCACTACCCACCAACGACACAAAGGACTAGGGCCCAGGTTGGGAGCTCTGTGTTGATGGGCAGCCATGACCTGCTCCTCCCTCCACTGGACTCTGGAGTAGGGAGGGGAGTGGGGGCAGTTCTTGGGAGGGACTTCCACATCTTCCCCAGAAGGATACTGGTGGCATTGAAGTTTGCTACTCTGATATCTCAGCCCCAGACGGTGGGATCCAGCTGCTTGCTTATTTGTCCCCAAATGATGTGACCCAGAGAATCTGCCTCTGCTCCAAAGGTAGAGTCTGACCCACTGTCACTTGCTTGGCTTCCAGGAAGCGCTGAGGGCTCGAGCAGTAAGAGGCTCCTCCACTGTCTCCCTCCTCTCCTCACCAGCCAAGAAGGAGGGTAGCAGACGTCACTTAGCCTGCCTTTCTGCAGAGCAGTGACTTGCACCTGAGGCCGAGCCCTCCCCGAGAGAGTGGGCATGCAGTGTGTCAGATCACTCTGCACTGATACCATGTCTGCAGCTGCATTCATGCTTTTTCCCATTTCGGTACAAGTTCAAACAGCACAGAAACAGCTCATAAAGGAGTCCTCCCTGCTGGTTCCTGGAAGGGCCTCACTGGCCAGTGTAACTCCATGCACTTCCAGGCTGTGAGTCACTGGCCAGGCCTTGACAGGAGGCACATATCCCACTGTGGCCCCTGGATGAGGGCTTGCAGAGAAGGGAGTCAGGGTTGGTCTCTGCTCTCGTAGTCCCTATGGCATTGGACCCATCACTTGCCCCACTCAGTACCCAGCTACTCAGTGTCCCAACAATCTGCTTCATCTGTCTGCTTCCAGCCTCCTAGGTCATTCCCAGGCCTCCCACTGTAGCAGTCCTGGGGATTCATGGAGACCTCACCGCTGAGCTTCTGCTTTCCGTTCATCAGTGAGCCCTCTACCTTCACTTCTCAGCCCATCCACGGAATCTACGGCCTGTCATCCCAATCACTTTGGCTAAGAGTCTGCAGTCTCTTGACCTGTGTCTGCTTCGGAATTAGACACAACCATGTAACTTTTCCACCAGGCCTTCACCCAAATAGCCGAATGGCTACCAGGTCAATTAACTATTAATTATCCTAATGCCTCCTAGACCCCCACGACTGCCTGGTAAACTTGTTCCAGCTCTCTAGGAAGCTTTCTCCATGATAACTGATTCCATTTTTTACCCTCCCCTGCCTTCTGGCTCAAACATCTTCAAGATGAACCACACAATAGGAATCCTTTTCCACACTCAGGATCCAGACTTGCCTTTTCAGAGGCCTATTCCTTCAATCATGCCCTGTCTCCACATCCCTAGGCATCCCTTTCCTCTCAGGCCTCAGAGAATACCACTGTCTCCTGGGTTTCAAAACTCTCTCCTGCTGCACACCTCCCCTGCCTCCCCTCTCCTCCCTTCCCCTCGCTCTTCTCCGTCTCAGCCAAGCTTCCACTTAGGGAATATAAACTCGTGCAGCCATTTTGGAAAATACTATGGAGGTTCCGCAGAAAATTTTAAAAAAAAACCTACTGTATGATCCAACAATGTCACTTCTAGGCATCTATAAAGAGTATGAAAACACTAAATTCGAAAAATACATGCACACCTATGTTTACTGTATCACTCTTTACGAGAGCCAAGAAATAGAAACAAAGTACAGATTACAGATGACTGGATAAAGGAGATGTGGTACGCACACAACAGAACACTACTTAGCTATTAAAAAAGATGAAATCTTGCCATTTATGACAACATAGATTGAACTAGAGGGGACTATGCTAAGTGAAATAAATCAGGAGAAAGACAAACACCAAATCATTTCACTCATATTGTGCTATATAAAGAAAAGCAAATAAGAAGACAAAGCGAAACAAAACTAACCCTTGGAAACTGACATCAGAACTGAGGCTGTCAGAGGGGAAGGGGATGAAGGGTGGGAGCGCAGGGCAGTGCGGGCCCAGTGGACAGTGGTGGAGGACTGTTAGAAATCTGGTGGTGGGTGTGGTGTGTGATATATCTGATGAAGTGAGAACTACACATCTAAAGCTTATATAATGTTATATCTCAATGTTACCACAATAAAAAATAGCTGTCCACTATTTCTGGTGAGCCTCAAAAAGCACAGTGCTGAGTGAAATAGGCCCTATACAAAAATGTGCGTTCTGTCTGACCCCACTTACATGAAATTCCAGAACTGGCAAAACTTGTCTATGCTGGATAAAAATCAGAGCAGCAGTTATCTCTGACAGAGGGGCAGTATGGACAGGTATGTGGCCTCAGGAACTTTTCTGGGGTGTTAGGGATTCTGTCTATCTTGAAAAAGGAGTTTGAGTGACACAGAGTCAGCTTTTGTCAAAGTTCCTCGGATGCTACATTTAAGCTTTGTACATTCCATTCTATTACATTTTACCTCAAAAAAACCTCAAATAAATATCAAACTGCAATTCATGATATGTTTGTTGAAACAGTTAGTGGGAAGTAACTGATGTCAACACGTGCTTGAGAACCTCCTAGGTCTCCAGTCCTGACCTATCTGCTGCATGCCAGGGTCTCAGGCTGTCAGCCTATTGGGGTTTATTAGGTGTCACAGGTACTTCCAACTTGACAAGGCCCCAACAGAAAATTCTCCATTCCCATCCTCAACCGCCCCCATGTCCACTACATTTTCAAAATCTATCTCTTTAGCCTTCAGAGTACACATGGAATCTGTTACAGCTCTCCATTACCATCACCTGGCCCCAGGTGTCTCCCAGAACGGCCCCGGACCCCTATGGGCTATTCTCCACACAACAAAGGGTGGGTGGGTGGAGGGAGTGCGTGTGTGTTGTGGTTATTTTATTTATAAATGAATATATATACATATTTCATATGTGTGAACATATGCACACAACATTGCATTAAACACAGAATAAAATGAGAATTTTTAACTCTTTAAAGTGTACAAATGAGGCATGCCCTGTGGAGTAGCAGTTGGGTGAAGTCCATATACAGCCCAAGCTTCCTGTTTCACTTCCCAGGACCAGCAGGAACAACCAAAATTAACAGCTAAGTAAAAAAAATAAATAAATAGCTTCTTCCTCCTCTCTCTTCCTGCCGACCTTTGCTCTACTTCATTCGTGTCTATACCTTTCCTCTGAAAAATAAAATAATTAAAATAAAGTGTACAATTCAGTGTTACCAGTTACATTCATAATACTATACACCCATTACCATTATCTTTCTCCAAAGGGGTGCTTTAAATGCACATCTGACCTTCCCACTGCCACTTTCCAAAACCCTAGGGATTACATCTAGTGACCACAGCGGGGGCCGCATGCCTTCCACTGAGCTCACAACGACCAGCCACTCTGGAAAAGGGCTTGCCCCTGACTCCTCCCAAGGGTCACCCTGGCCCAAGCCTTCCCTGCCTCCACCCATCTCCAGTCCACCTTCAGTCTAACATCCTAAAGTCTAATCTTCCCCCCTTACAGAAGCCCTGGGGTCTTGCTATAGTGTCACACCGGCCCCCAACCTTCCTCTTGACCCTCCTCAGCCTTGACGCCTAGGTGTGCCTGTGTGGCCCTTGCTGGAAGGGCTGCCTCTCTGCTCCGCAGGGCTGACAACACGCCTGCTTCGGTTCTGCCTGACTTTCCAGTGTTGAGGACAATTCTGACTTGTAGAGGGGAGAAAGGATGAGAGGAAGGCAGAGAGCCATCCTCTGACTGAATGGATCCCAGCAGACCTGCTCAGGCCAAAGGGTGAGCTAAACAGAGAGTAGAAGCAGAAGAAACAGCAAGTTACCAGTCAATAATTGATGACTTTCCTGGTGAGTTTTCCCTGTTCTCTGCATCTTCCTGCACCTGGCTTTCTTCATCACCTTTTTCCTGCCTTCCCCTCTTGTCCCTTCTCCCTGTTCCCACTTTGTTTCTCTTTTACTACGCCATTTTTATTCCATTCTCTTTTCATTCTGTTTCTTTTGTCCTCACAGAAAAGCAGGTGTTTTAGGAATAAAAGTTCATCTTTTCTGTTCTACTGATTTTACATTCATTACCAGATAACTTTATAGCCTTCGCGCAAAGGTAACATTGAGTTCCACGTCGATGACGCCAGCTGTGAAGCAACTCCCACTCCAGCACAGCGGCCTCTTCTGCACATCCCCAGGGCCTCTGACCTCCAGCCTACAGTGGCTCCAGCAAGGGCACCAGGGTCCTCACACCTGGGAGTGTGGACTGGCAGCAGGGCTGGCTGCCCCAGGTTTGGGAAGCTTGGGAGGCATTTCCTATTGAGCTAGAGATTATTTGAGTCAAAGTGGCTACTGTAAGACATACTGCCCAGTGATGAGACAGTGGGAGAAAGACCTCTAGAGGGCCTGCCAGCTGGAGACATTTCCATTTTGTTTAGAGATGGAGAGAAGGCTGGGCGCATGTGCGAACGTCACCCACTCTGGGGTCCAAAAAGGAGGACATCTTTGCTTCACTGGCCTGGTGGCAATGTGACCAGGAGGGAGCAGAGGGAAGGGGGCAAGTCTGGTAACTACAGCAGAGAGACCTAAGCTGCACTTGCAGCACCACCCCCGGGCCATCTGTGGCCCGGCCCTTCCGGAAAGGAGTGGGATGCAGGCAGTCGAGAGAGAGGACTGTGGCCACTGCTCGTCTCCCTCCCATCTCCACACCACCCACCCTGGTAAATGTCTGAACTGAAGACTTTCCAAGGGTGTGGGGGTGGGGCAGAGTGGATAAAACACCCTTGGTCTGATATCAGCAAAGTCCAGACCTTGGAGCAGCTGAAGAAAGATCACGATCACCCTTCTGTGGTTTTCTCGGGGGTTTATAAGCGATTCTGACTAGAGCAAAGGAGGTGGGAAGCAGATGTGCTGCCTGGACCTGGGAGGTTGGGAATGGGGAGGCAGCCCTGGTGCTCCCCACTGGGACAGAGGGTAGGCCTCCCAGGTGCCTCACTGGAGGACTCTACTGGTCCAACCTGGAAGCAATAGAGTGAAGCAAGCAGTCCCTCTGCACAGCACTCACTCTGGAAAGCTGTTCCTAGGGTAAAGACAGGAGTTCCAGTTCAGGGAGAGCTGCTGGGACTGCTGTGAGTGGGGACAGGATGGCCTCTGAAGGCTGGTGGTGATGGGCTATGTCTTTCCCAGGTCACTGCTCCCATGCTCCAACTTATTCTCATCTCACTGCCCACCCCAAACTCACCTTCTACCTTCCACCCAGCTGGTTCACAGCCACATCTTTTCTTCTATGCCCCAGCTATCAGATAAGGCCAACGAGGGCCTCTTCAAGGCCTGGGACACCAGCAAAGCTGCTGAGGTTGGTCCTTGGATGCCTGCTTCTCCTTTAGAGAAACCTGACATTCAAGGAGTTTAAGGTCCTTATTTAAGAACCCTCATTTGGCAGAGAAGCCTCCTTCCCATCACTATCGGTTGAATGGGCTTAAAGGCTCACATCTCCTGGTCAGTGTATCCTCGTGGGGAGGGTCTCATATGGGTGGCAAGAAATGTTCAGAATGCACAATAAACTCCCAGTCTTTTGCCTCAAGTAGGTTAAATTATTACTTGCCCTGAGCTACCAGGACTGGAGAACTCTAGAAAGAAATAGCCTCTACCACAAAAAATGGCTGTGATGACCCTGTTTATTTGAAACCATCATCAGCCTGAGCAAAAATGGACTGTGGATAGAGCAAGTGGCTGGGTTGGGAGTCTCTGGGGGAGAACTGGAGACTTAGACACTAGTCCATGACACCAACTCCAGAACAAGCCAAGACTTCCCAAGACTCAGTCTCTTCATCTGCAAATAGGGAGTGCTCCGAGCTCCGTGCCCAGATTCCATGCAGTCTCAATCCGCAAAGGACGTGGGCATCACAGCCTTGAGAGCTGGCCAACATGGGCATGGGTGCAGCAGCAAGGGCCATGTCTGTGTGAGTGTGATACCCATCTGATAGCCCCAGGGCCAACAGGAGAAGCTTGAGTCCACCTACCAGAAACAGATCTCTGTTGTGCTCTGACCAAATGGAGCTAACTGTCCTAACTGTACATGACTCTCATCTCCAGACCTGGTCTGCTGCTTCTGCAAGACCCCACTAAGTACCAAGACCCTGAGAGCTGCCACAAGAGATAAAAAAAAAAGCATTGAGTTCTGGGGACCATCAGCCCAGTGATGTCAGTCCTCCCTCTCCTGGCTGCTCATGTGTCCTATGTAGCCACTCGGTGCCACTTTCTTTCACCTTCTTAATCTGTGCTGCCTCCTGAGTACAAAGCAACCAGTGAGTCTCTACTTGAGAAACACATGAAAAAAGGTCCATTTTCTAAGGTCATATTTTCAAAGATCTAAGAGAAGCTCCATTAGCAGTCTCAGAGAGGCCCTTGTCCTTGTGTGGCCCTAGTGCCTCCCCATACTGCGAAAGCCCTCTCAGTCAGTGCGGAAGCTGAGGAGAAAAGAATGCAGCCCCAGGCACGTCCTGAGGAGGCCTCGGTTCTTCAATCGTTGAGTTCTGAAGCGGGTGCAGGAAGTAGCCGCCAGCCCTCCTCAACCAGGCCTCTTCTTACTTCACTAGAAGTTCCAGGCACAACCTCCACCCTACACAGGGTCCTTGTTATGCCCCGCAGGGGCCAGGGTCTTGGTGCATATGTGCTGGGACACCACCTTTTGCACTCTAGCTGGACCCCTCCTGGGAAATAAGAAATCCAAAAATGAAGTGAGTGCTGGAGTTGGGTTCCCTGTAAAAGGTCACTGAGCCCCCGCCAACTAGATTCACCTGAGTTCAGAACCAGCCCCCTGTTCTGCCCAGAACTGCAGGCCAGGCAGGATCCCAGTCCAGAGACACAAGGGAAATCCTAGAAACAGCCTTCTTGGCTGATATAACATCAAGTTAGAGGTGCCTGAAGAGAAGTGATCTGATCAGGGTAGATAAATCAGCAGGTGAGTGAGCAAAACCTGCAATTGTTTTCTCATTATAAGGATGCATGACAAGAGAGGTGAGTCTGCTCTTAGCAAAGTGACAAAGGGCAACTGCTCTGACTCAGGGTAGATGTGCTGAGAGTTCATTGTCTTTGGCAGGAAGACCACTGAACACCAAGCTTAGAGGAAAAAAGGTTCTGCTTGGAGTCCCCAACAGAAAAAGGGGCTCCACTAGGTGAGAACCCTGAGAAGGGTAGGGTCAGTATTTTCCAGACTGGGCCCCAGGGAACAGTTTGAAGGCAAGTCTGGTAAGGGCCACAGGCTACAGCCCTATCTGCAGCTCCACGATGTCCCCCAGGATGCTGAAGTCCTGAGAAGTTTCTCAGCAAATCACCATTGCATTTGTCCAGCCCAGCAAGTGCTTGAAGTACCTGACTGAGAGGCCTACTCTTCACCAAACTCTGAATTCGCAGTTAGCTCGATGCCCTTTTCCTCTTGGCCCCAAGCCTCAGCTTCAGCACAAGGAGGCAGATGGACCAAGTGTCGCCAAGGTCCTCCCACTCTGCTGTTTTTCCAAGAACAGTCTAAGGCTGGCTCCCATCCCACCACCCTGAAGGTCCTGGACTAGAAGGAGACTTCTGTGGCAAGGGCTAGTCTGCCCACCAGGAAACTGGCACTACCATGTGTGGCTCTCCCTTGATCTTCGCCCACCCATGCAGAGTGGTTGAGGTCCTGCAGCTCTAGTGAGTGTCTCCAGGAGGCTGGAACCTAGAGGGGTGAGGCCATGGAGAGAGGACACCCCACAGTGGATCTCTCACACTGCCTGCCAAGCCTCTGTACTCCTGCGAGAGTGGCTGCTTCTGGTTTCTTGCTGGCAGAAATGAACAGGTGAGCTTTTCTGGTCTTAATCACACTGTTCTAAATACTGAAGACAGACACTTACCTAACTGATCAGTGCAGGGATGGGCCCGCTTCTAATCACAGATGTAATAATCACGAGTGTGCACGCCTCTTCAGGAAGCCTCCACACTCCAGGAGCAATTCCAAATGCACTGAGTCATCTCCCCACCACCAGCAGCTCCTTCCTCAGAATCTCACACTTACCTCTCATAAACCACACATCCCACACCCCAACACCTCATGTCACAAATAGACCCCGACCTGTGAACAATTATTCTCACTCATTCCCCCCCCCTACAACTCCTGCTGCTGACAGCCCCAGAGGTAGCCATGCCGGTGCCTACAGTCAGCCACTCTCCATCCTGCCCAAGGGCAGAGCCCGAGGGAAGCCAGGTCATTCCATGGATTACCCTGGCGGAGTGGGAGAAGTCAGCAAACCCACTCAGTTCATTTCTGTCACAAAAGAGAGCCTCCAGGGTAAGCTTAGCTAAGCATCCCACAGCAGCTCCAAGCATCCTGAACAAAGCCAGGATGGGCTGTGGACTCAGGGTACTCTGAAGCAAAAAGAAGGCCAATCTCATGCAAAAAAAAAAAAAAAAAAAAAAAAAAATGCTGAGTGGTGTCTTGGTGAATGTAGGATATTGTCACCCATTGGGAATGCTTGACCTCCAACCTGGGTCTCTACTTTACCCTAAGGTTTTTATCTGGGGCCACTGGTAACTGCTTCACAAACCCTGGTCTCAGCTAACTGGAACTGAAGGCCAAAGAAAGAACTTTCTAAATCCCAATTTCCTGTTTTTCTTAAAACCTTGCTCTCCTAATCAGCATCTACTGGGATCCACTGTCAGCAAAAGAGGGTGGCCGAGAGCCAGGGAATTTTGTCTCCCTTCGGGGCCTATAGCCACTCATGGTCCTTTTCAATGAGCATCCATTGGTAAGTGTTGGTCACAAGACTGTCTTTGGGAGCATGACCCTGTGGCTCAGGTGACTGAGATTGACTAGGTGTGGACCATATAAAGCTAAAAGACATGGGTCAACAACGTGGGGCTTGGGGTAAAACAAAATAAACTGACTAAACAAAAATGCTTCTTGGAGCACCCTGGTAGAGGCTTATTCCGCTGTTCTGGCCAAGTGCAATTCACATATATCCCGAGCATCCAGGTTCACACGCCAGGGCAAAGGGAACAGCTAGATTCCTGGGGCCAGGGAAAACAGCCAAGATGAACAACTGAATTGAATATATAAAAATGTTTCCTCCTCTCTCTTCCTGCCTGCCTGCCTACTTGCCTTCATTTCTGCCTACACCTTTCCTTTAAAAGAAAAAACGCTTCTTCTTCTCTTCCTTCAAAAATAAAAAAAAGAGAAAGACTATCTTTGGCCCTCTTAAGGCCATTTTCCCAAGTCAAACTTGGACCAGGTGAAAAAGAATCTTCTACCTGGGGCTCTGCCCAAGCTTTCAGGAGGCACAGGATCCCTCAGGAGACCTGGGCCTGGGCTGGTTCTTTAGTACCACACCCTGGTGTCAGGAGACAACCCCCAGGAAGACATAGATGCTGATGGCCGAAGGAAACCCCAGAAGAAAATAAAAGGTTGCTGAGAGAGGAGAAGGGACCCGGGGGAGGCCTAGGAAGGCAAGCGGGGGGCCGGCGCAAAGGGTGGTTACCTGGGTGAGGTGAGGATTGGGGTTGAACCCACACTGGTTGCAGACCTTGTTGTGACACTGGGTGCAGGTGTTGAAGTTTGGCTGGCTGGAGGTCGACGTGAGGTCCGAGGTCTTACATATAGGACACAGCGTGCTGCTGGGAAGGGGGGCAATCTGGGGGACAGAGTAGGGTGATGTGGGGGTGCTGCTTCTGTCCGGTGACACAGAGGGGGAGCGCCCTGATCTCTTTGTCCTGCTGTCTACCTTCAGTGTCCTTCGGGGGCCATCAGCCTCCTGGCCTGCCGGGCCCTGTGCCCTGGTCTCCCGGGGGCTCTCTCGGCCGGGAGCAGTAGCAGAAGCCTGCTTCGGGATTGGGGAAGCTGCTCTCTGGCTACCCAAGGGCTCCTTGGGGTCCAGTCTCCTGGAAACGCTGAAATGACATTGAAAATGACTGTTAGAGACACATCTTAAAGAAACAGCCTGTAGAAGTCTCGATCAAGCTGGTTGACCCTGCTAAGCCCCATTATCACCCTCCTCTTCCTACCCAGTGGTAACATCAGTCACTATTTGCTGAGCACTGACAGTGCCCTGCTGAACTTTGACAAGTGTCTCCCACTAAAACTCTCAGCATGTCATCTGACAGGATCATGAATATGCCCTCTTACATCCTGGTAAAGTGCAGATTCTGATTCAGTAAGTCTGGGCTGAGGGTATACACTTTTAAGCATCTCCAGGGTAAAGCCTCTGGTCTACAGACCAAGTATTCCAACATTACCAAGGCTCTAAACCTATGCATTAGAAATACATAGTATGATTTAAACATTTCTGACTCTCATCACGCTATGCTCCAAACAGATTACATCAGAATCTATAAGGGCAGGACCCTGGCATTAGCATATTTTCCTCCTCAGGTGATTCCAGCATGCAGGGCCAGTTCAGAGTTACTGCCCTGGCAGCTTTGCTACATTCTGGCTTGTCCCCTACAGAGGCTGACCCCAGACAATTGGAGACGGGTGCGGGCAGCACTCCAGAGCGTAGTCAATGCCGTCTCCAGCAGGGACAAAGAAACCTTCCCTCTGGTAGTCCTCCAGCAGACCCAATGCCAGACTAAGTCCATCAGGACAGGTGAAGGGTTACTTTTCTGCTGTTGCAGAGCTGGGTGGGGTTGGAACTCTAGGGTCTAGTCCTTGACGGACCACTGAATTAAGTCCACTGTGCCTGACCCCACCTCCATCTTCAGATGAACAGCTTAGCTGAGTGATTTAAAGAGGTAGAAGACTGTCAGACTAAAACTCAGTCCCCTAATTATCTGCCTCTTTTGATCTACCAGTTTTCCTTTTCCAATCT
Source organism: Solenodon paradoxus (assembly GCA_004363575.1). Classification (NCBI taxonomy): domain Eukaryota; kingdom Metazoa; phylum Chordata; class Mammalia; order Eulipotyphla; family Solenodontidae; genus Solenodon; species Solenodon paradoxus. Next base: position 112,226 of record RJWH01000387.1, read on the forward strand.
GAATGAAGCTGAGCACAAAACACCAAAGGCAATGCTTTTATTGCTTCCCTGAAATTCTACGCTTGCTCAGCCTGTGTTCATTTGGATGGGTATTGGTACCCAGGGACAGGACAGACTGGCTAGAAGTCACTGCAGAGGACAAGCCCCAGCTGCCTGCAGGAGAGCCTGCCCTGGCCCCTCCTGCCCCAGGGCCTGCCCTCCCCCGACCCAAGCCCTTGGTGAGTCTGACAGGAGAGAATTCTAAGTTTGCTTCCCTCTATGAAGGCCATCTGCTTGCCAAAAAGACTCAGGAGTCAACTGAGAGGACATCTTAGGAGAAGCAATTTCAGAGGATGACAAAGAGCCCACGGGGAAGGCACACCCCAAAACACTCTATAGTTTTTCCTCCCTTCTGAGGAATTGCTAGTGGCAAGACACACCCTCAGTCTAATCAACTTTTCCAGAAAAAAGAAACACTTTTATTATTAAATGACCATCAAATATTTCTGTCATCAAACTACAACAGCATATACCCATCCATCTAATCTCACAGACCTGCCACCTCTGTCTTCAGTAAGACTACCAGAGTCTGAGTGTAGCCCCTGTGGGCCTTCTTTGTGAGGCCCAGTAAGGTGGTGACCACAGTTATCTCTGGCCCATACTTGGAACCTAGATTCCAGGTCTTTTCATTACACTGATTGATAGGTGTTATAAATATTTTTACTTTGTTAAATTCATAGATCTTTTGTTTTTAACTTAAATTATTTGGAGCTGGAATTTTAAAGCAGCCTTTATAAATCAGAAGCCCTTTGGACCACGTGAAGGACAGCAGCCCCCTTTCTATGAGGTGCAAGGCCTCTGGTTTCTTAGAAATGTAGCAATTTTGACTGTATGTCTTGCCTGCCTATGTGACAGGCAAACTTCTGAGTACACGATGACTCTTTAATTAAATGTCACATCACAGTGAAGTCTTTTAAGGACATTTGTGTGATGATTAGGGACACAAATTTAAGTGGTGACAGTGAATAAACAAACAAGGTTCTGCACCCAGTACTTCAAGAGCAGTGTTCCTTGCACACAGGCCTGGTACATCCACACGCCACACAGAGGCTACAGTTGACACTGGGACACAGAATCTGTGATCTCCTCATGCCTTCTCCTTGCTCTTCAGCATCCACCATCTCCCTCCGCTTCACACTCACCGACACCCTGCTGTCATCTCACTGAGAAAGTGGGAGCTACTGGAGGGGCACGTGGAACACATACCCAGTCTCTCAACATCTGTCCCCAGTGTTTGCCTGTCTCCTGCTCTCAAGGCCCCCTTTTCACATTTACAAATTCTCCCCCTCCTTCATCATCCATTTTCCTCTCTTTATTGGATCATTTCAATCCCAGACTAAATAAAGAGAAAGAAAAAGAAAACCAACTTTGGTCAACTCTCTCCTTCAATACTGCCCACTTCTCTGTGCCTCTTTACAGCGAAACCCCTTGAAAGAACTGTCTCTGTTCACTGCATCTGTTCCTCTCCTCCCTTCCTATCAAGCCCAATACAACCTGGCTTCAGTCCATCATTCCACAGAAATTGCTCAGGTCACAGTCACCAGCAGCCTCGGTGGCCGCATTATCAAATCTGACAATCACTCCTCAATGCCTCTTTTCACCTGGTCAGCAGCAGCACTTGATGCCACTGAGTACTCCTTCTCCGCTTGCCTGCAGAACACCATCTTCTGGGTTTCCTCCTCCCTCCTGGCCATGCCTTTCTAAATGCTTTTACAGGTTCTTCTTCCCCTCCCAGCCCCAGCCCTCATTAAATTGGAGGGGCTCCGTATTTTTGCACCTTAGCATCTCTGAGTACACGCAATCCCTGTCTCAAGGTCCACCCAGACTCAAGGCTTTAAATCCCGTTTCCCACTGACAAGTGACAAATGTGTGTCTCTGGCCCAGAGCTTCCTCCTGAACTCCTCGCCTAACTGCCAATTCCACTCCTTCACTGAGATGTCTTCTAGGCTTCTTGAACTTGTGTCCAGGCTGAGTCCCTGATATTCCCTGTATACATTCCTTCCTCTGGGAGTCATCTCTGACTCCCTTTCCTCAGGCCACACCAACAATCAGTAAGTCTTGTTGGCTTCGGAGTCTAGCCGATCCCATTGCCTCCTCCCTCCCCTGGTCCAAGTCACTGTCACCTTTTCTTTTAGTACTACACAAACCTGACTATTTTCACTTGTCCTCCTCTGGTCTTCTCTCTACAGGAGCCAGGATAATGCTTCACAGACAGAAGTCACAATTCCCTCCTCTGCTAAAATGCTGAATGGCTTGCTTCCCTTCCCAGAGGAAAATCCAAAGGCTTTATGATGGTCCATAAGTACCATGAGATTTGGTCCCTTCCCTCTTGCCTCATTCCTTACTAAGTATTCTCCCTCATACCCTCCACCTCCCTTATACCAGGACCACTCCTACCTCTGGGCCTTCGCATTTGCTGTTTCTGCTGTTGGTATGTACTCTCTCAAATCTTTGCTCTGGTGGCATCCTTTCAGGGGTACCTTCCCTGATCACTGCATTTTATATGCAGCTTCTATCTTTCTTATTCTTTGTTCTCCAAGGCACAAAGTAGCTTCTGATATAAAAATAACACATTTATTGCTTTTGCATACCCTCTGTAGTCCCTGCCTTAGACTGCTAGATCTATGTGATTTCTCCACATCTGTGTCCCAGCGCCTAGTGCAGAGCCACACACACACACACACACACACACACACACACACACACACACACACACTTGCTCAACATGTGTTTCCTGAATGGGGGGATGATAGGCACATCATGATTGAGAGCAGCAAAATGTGGCCCAAACATTTGTTAGAGCTGAGGAAACAGCATGTGACTGGCAAGCCACTCAGCACTCCCTTGGTCTGACATGCTAGGGGCCTCTGTAGGAACAATACCTGGAGTCCTCGCTGGCCACATGCTGCCACCCCAGCCCCACCACAGACTCCTTTGCTGACCACAGAGTGGTAATGTCAAACAAGCTCTCTCCACAAGCCACTTTCGTGGGCTAAGCACCAGTCAACATGAGTTCCTTTAAGCCTCATAGCAAATCCCTGGGGAGGATCCATTTTTTTTCCATTTTACAGACAAAAAACTGCCAGATAGAGAAGAGAAGTAACATGAAAGTGGTGGAGCTGGGACCCCAATATCCAGACCATTGGTCCATTAGGCCATTGTGTCAGCTTACCTCTCTGAAGGAGTACAGTGAGGCTGGAGGACTACAATTTGATTCTTTGGATTTTATTTCCTTTTCCTGAAGAATTTTTCAAGTGGAATTGCCCTGGAAGGAGGTCTGACCATGCTGCTCCCCACTATGGTCCAGGACTCAGCACCAGGCTTGAGCATCCTGTCAATGAGCACACGCAAAGCACACTGGAAACTGTGAACAATGTGATTCACTGGAGAGACAGTCTGTAGGGTAAGAGAGAGGGAAGGTTCCGGAGGGATATTTGGCTTGAGGTTCAAGGAAGAGTGGTCACTTTAAATGAGATGGGGAATCCAGGTAGGTGAAGAATGAGGAGTAAAATGGCAAAATTGAGTTTGGTTATGTTGAGTTGGGGGGCGGGTCCAAGAAACATTAGGAGATGGATCAGGGCTTGGGTTCAATTCCAATAAAGTGAGTAGTTTTGATCTGGGAGAGTTAAGGGTTCAGTTCACAGGCAAGCTTCGGGGATGTCACACAGAGAGCGGTGGTCCAGGAAAGATGTGTGGGCACACCAAAACTTACTGGAACAGAAGAGATGCCAGAGCAATCAGAGAAAGGAGAAGAAAAAAATACAACCTCTCCCCCTCAAGGTTAAAGAAGTCCCCAGGAGGAGAAGCCATCAACAACTGCATGTGCTGTGAAGGTTACACCCATGAGAGTCACACACTGAATGCGCAAGCTCTCTCCCACCCAGCCCTGCGTGGGAGGGGCCTGCTCCCAATCCAGCTCTACACAAGGGCCCACCATGGCAGGAGATCTAGGAATCATACTTCTGTGACAGACCCCTTTACGCTAAGCAATAGTCCAGGGCGTCCTCAAGAGGGAAGACATGTATCTTCCAGGAAGTCCTCCTTAACTAAGGTCTCCACTGGGAGGGAGGAAAAGGGAAGGGAAATGTCCACAGGCAAGACCCAGCCCAGAGACATCAAAGACCTACTTTCTCGGATATGGAACATCAGCAGTGAGGCCCTGGAAGCCAACACTCCTCCCAGCAGCCTCAGGAGACTGATTCTTTAGGGAGGTGAGCAAGTTGGGGAGAGAGACATTGTCATAAAGCAGAAGAGACATAGGTGGATATGCAGGTAGAGAAGGAGACAGAGGGTAGAGATGCGAAGGACTGGATGGAAGCCCCACAGGGGAAGACTAAATTGCCTTATTCTAGAGACAGATTTTTTTTTTCCTTTTTTAATTGAAGTAAGTTTGATTTACAAAATAATATAAGCTTAGATGTGTGGGCTCACTATGCATCAAACCTATGATAATGTACCATGCCTAGCACCAAATTAGCAATCGCTTTCCCCCACCCAGTCTATTAGACCCCTACCACCACTTGCTCCCTCCCCCAACCCCTTTCCCCATTAGTAACTCCAGTTTTATTGTCAATGTCCAAGGGCTGGTGTGTTATTTTGTCTGTTCATCTGCTTTGTTTCTTTATGTCCCACATCATGAGATCATTTGGTACTTGTCTTTCTCCTGACATATTTCACTTAGCATAATCCCCTCTATTTCTATCCATGTTGTTGCAAATGTCAGGATTTCATCTTTTTTATGGCCGTGTAGGATGCCATTGTGTATATATACCACAACTTTTAGCCATTCATCTGATTATGGGTACTTAGGTAATTTCCAATTCGTGACTATTATAAATAGTTCAGCAATAAACATGGAAAGGCATACATCTCTGTAAATTAGTGTTTTGTGTTTTTCAGGTAAATACCCAGATGTGGGATAATGAGATTATATGGAATTTCCATTCTCCTTTTTTTTTTTTTGAGGAAATTTCATACTGCTTTCCATAATGGTTGCACCAATTTGCACTCCCACCAATCGTGTAAAAGTGTTCCCTTTGCTCCATTATCTTCACTAACATTTGTTATTGCCAGTCTTTTGGATTACAGCCATTCTCACATCTTGTACTTTGATTTGCATTTCCCTAACAAGAGAGGAGAAACATCTTTTCATGTGCCCTTGGCCATCTGTGTATCTTCAGAGAAATGTCTATTCAGGTTTTCTGCCCCTATTTTGATTGGGTTCTTTTTCTGTTGTTGAGTTTTATGAGTTCTTTATATATTTTGGATATTAAGCCCTTGTCAGATGTATGTTGGGCAAATATCTTCTAGTCAGTAGGATGTCTTTTTGTTTGGTGATAGTTTCTTTCACTGTGCAGAATTTAGTTTGTAGTCCCATTTGTTTCTTTTTGTTTTCGTTTTCCTTACCACTGGAGTTAAGTCCCCAAAGACCTCTCTAAGGTCAGTGTTGTGTAACAGTAACACATTGCCTCTGTTTTCTTCAAATTATTCTATGATTTCTGGTCTTACCTCCAAGTCTCTAAAGTATTTTGAGTTAATTTTTGTGTATTCTGTTAAAATGTGGTCTAGCTTCATTCTTTTGCATGTGGCTGTCCAGGGTTCCCAACACCATTTGTTGAAAAGATTTTCTTTTCTCCATCACATGCTCTTGGCTCCTTTGTTGTATAATAACTGACCACATATGCGTGAGTCTATTTCTAGTGATTCAGTTTTATTCTACTGATCTGTTTTTATTTCAATACATACCATTTTGATCACTACAGCTTTGTAGTATATCTCAAGATCTAGGACTTTGATACCTCCACTTTTGTTTCTTTTTCTCATTATTGTTTTGACAATACAAATTTTTAATTTTTGCTCTATTTCCTTGAAAAAAGCTAGTAGAATTTTGACAGGGATTGCATTAGACATGCATATTGCTTTAGGTAAGCTGGTCATTTTAACAATGTCAATTCTTCTCAGCCATGAGCATGGAATATCTTTCCATCTCTTTGTATCTTCCTCTCTTTTAACAATGTTTTGTAGTTAACAATGTACAGGTCTTTCACCTCCTTTGTTAAGTGTATTCCAAGGTATTTAATTCTTTTTGTTTCTATTATAAATGGGATAGGTTTCTTAATTTCACTCCCTTCTGTCCCATTGTTTGTATATAAAAATGCAACAGATTTTTTGTATATTAATTTTATAGCTGGCTACTTTACTATAGACACTTATTAATTCTAATAGTTTTTGGTGGAGTCCTTAGGGTTTTAAAGATAGATATTTTTACAGATGGCCAAGAAAGAGAGGATATAAAAATAGCTGAGTTTCTACCATCTTTCCTCCCTTCCAGCATTTGAGACTATTAACTGATGAGAAACAAGTCTTAAAGCTATTTAAAATGGCAGGAAGGAGTCCTGCTGGGGAGGGCTGCTGGGGAAGGGCACAGAGCCAATTCAGTTTGCTTCCCTCAGCCTTAGCACCCTTGCAGCCTCCTGTTTCATGATATGACCACTAATGGAAAAGTAATCTAGACTGCCGTGGTCAGAAAGCCCAGGAAAGGCACATGAGCCAGTGACCAAAGATGTTCCAGACACCAGGGATGTTCATAAAGGCAGTACCATCAAGGAGAGATGTGGCTGCCCCGGTCCATGGTGGGACTCTGGTAGCTGCACTCTGAGGGGGCCTGCTCAGGTTGAAGTAGACAGGAAGAAAAGCCAGGAGGCATGGAGACAGAGCTGGTTCCAGAGGGAAAACCAGGCCGGCTTCCACCTGGCAGCATTGCAGAGTGCGCCCCCCCACCGCCTCCAGTTGAATATTGGAAAGAGAAATATTTCACACCAATAAATGGCTGTCTGTTTACCGGGAGGGAAGCGAACTTAAAGAAACATTTTTTTCAAAGTCAGAGCTGCCGGAAGAGTCCCACAGCTTCAAACAAATCGTCTGATAAATTATGGCTGACCTTTCTATAATAGGCAATTACAACTGACAAATGCTGTGGGAGGGCCCTCTCCTCTGGACCCACGCTGGGAAGGACCAAGGGGCCACCCCAGTGGTCTCTGTGTACTCAGGCAGAGAAGCAGGGGCTATAGTATGGTGGGTACCAGATCCAAGTGCTGGGTCCTGGAGCTCCTCGCTCAGAAACAGATGTGAGAATTCATGAAGACTGAGTCTTTCATTTAAATCCAGTTTCAATGCAAGAAAAATACTTCTTGACCGGCCCAGCTTCTGGCCAGAAGCCTCCTGCCTTTTTGATGATCTGTTCCTGCAAATAAAACATGTTTGTGCATCTCCAACATATAAATGTTTATTCAGCAATTAATGTGCATGTGCTGATAAAAACGCACCTCCCAAATGGAAAGGTTTTAAAGCATGAGATAGCAAATAAATATAAATAGGAGTTTTCATATTTTCCCATGTCTCAGTGGACTGTCTTGTCTCCCTTCTTCCCTTGTCATGCCTGCCACAGTTTGGAAACTACTGTTGAGGAAATTCTTAATCTCCCAATCCGTAAAGGTATCTCTGTTGGTTGACCAGATCAGATTCTCTCCAGCCTTCAGCTCTATCCATTAAAGGTATACTTAGGACAGTGATAGGAAGGCCTCAGACGACTGGGGACTAGCCACCTTCACCAGCCTTCCCGAAGGCCTATGAACTACAATGAATTTTCTTCACTGACAGTCACGGCACAGAGGTGAGGTCTCCGACACAATTCTCAGAAATGGTCTATGACTGAGCCCAGCTCCATGGGCTCAGAGCCTACCATACACAGGGTTCCTATGGTCGGGGGCATGCAATAAACAGAGCGCCCCAAAAGGCTGACATTCTTCCTTCCTAACTTCCCAATCCTCCCAAACTTCCCTTGGAGCTGCTGTCCTATTATAAGGGTACGGCTCCAAGAGCTAACAGACCCTAGATAATTAGTTCCTTCTTGGTAGAGGTGGGGGCAAAGCACCAAACCAACCTGGCGATAGTCCCCACAGTGGGCATATGTGTTCATGAAACTTGGGCATATATGTACTCACACCCTCTACAAGACAAACCCACATGAAGAAACCATCAGTGCCACCCAGACACCTACCGCCTCCACTCACCCTTTCTACTCAGACGTGTCTAGCCATCAGGTCTCTTCCCGTGATCAAACAAGCTTCAGATGGTGCCAGCACAGCCCATCTGGGCCAGCAGAGAACATGTTTAAGGCAGGAAGCTAAGATGGCTTTGCTGCTGTTGAGGGGCAAGAAAGAGCTTGGGATGAGCCTGCACGTGGATCAGAAAGGCAGAGAATGTGACAAGAGAGACTTGTAAGAAAAGAGTGGTGGCAGTCAAACACAGGTCAGAGAAGCTTCCCAGGCCGGGGGAGAGGAGAGAAAAACCAGGAGACTGGAAGCAGAGCAGGAGTCAGCCAGAACCGCAAGAGCGAGCCCTGGGGACCTCATTCCCCAGCCCTGAGGTCTCAGGGGGCCCACTAGTTTGCAAACAGCTCTTAAAATAATCTGATATGATCTTGGTTTCTCTCAGGACCATCCAGTCTCAAGAATCCAGAACAAGGATGAAAAATAAACTGTGGACTTTTAGTCTAAAGATTCTTCTGAGAGGTTACTACACATTACCCATTTTTCCATTTATATCTTAGGAAGTTTATCTCTAGAAATTTTTATTCATCAATTTATTTAAAAAATATTCCCTGATTTTTTGAATGTGCGAAGATATCCTTATAATCTAACTTGAACATCATCTTGGCTAAACATAAAATTCTAGGTTCACATTTTCTTTTCCTGAGTTTGCAAGTCTAGGATCTCTGTTTTCTAGCTTTATTACCATGGAGAGCCTATGCCTCCTCAATTAATTCCACTTACGGTATATTAACTTCTTCCACCAGATGCAATGCAACTCTTTTTTCCTCTTTAAATCTATAACTTCATCAAGATATGTTTTAGGGCTGGATATTCCATATTTATTTTTGAAATTTAGTATGTCCTTTCAAACTACAGATTTATTTATACCTTTATTTCAGAGGGAAGAAGTTTTCTATTTCTAGTGTATCTTTGATTGTTTCTGTGCTCCTTTTGTTCTCTTCTCCAGGGACACCAATTATATCTATTTCTATTTTCTTTGATCTTACCATTGTCCAGGCTGCTGGCAAACCACTGTTTCCTCTGCCCTGCATCCCTGCTCAGAGCCTTGGTCAACTCTACTTCCCTGATTAACTCGTTGGCCTATCACAGGGTTCAGGGACATTCCTATATGTCCCCACATATGTCAACTGTGTTAACCAACTCAAAAAAGAGGTTTGGCCCTCTGGACTTTGATCTCTCTTCTCTAGCTCTACAGAGATAAATGTCCTCCTCCTCCCAGACTAATTTTCCCCATACTTGTAAACAACTCTTTCTTTATTGCATTTCAGGGCATCAGTGTTTCCTAGTTCTATTGAAGCTAAAATTTTCTTTCCTGTTTCCTGTCCCTCTTGCAGTTTTGAGTGAGTTTAGTAAGGAAGATAAGCAAAGAAAAGGTTTAAATTCATCATATTTATCAGAAGCTACTTTACAACCAAAACAAATGCCATTTTTCTCTGACTTTCCATCTGTGCAAGTTCTAAGTGTTCTAAAGCATGGACTCCTTTATAAATCTGATTTAAAACTTTAGGTTTTATCCTGGCAAGAAGCAAAGGACATACTTATAAGCATTTTTTCTTGATTTCAGAAGGCACCAGACCTGATGAAGTCCATGGAGGCCAAACTCAATGGCTAATCTGGCCCTCAATCAGTGGGCCCCTGTTTATCACACTGCTCTGCTCTTAATCCTCACCCACATGCCCCCTTTGCCAGCTCTGCCTGAAGCCTGGAAGCTCCTCAACAAGCCAGGGGCTTTCCTGAATCCATGCCCACAGGTTCACAGAGGACTAGATGAATGCCTCTACAGCACCTCTGAACCTGACTCCCCGTGTGGATCCTCTCCGGGGTCTGCTTCCCAATGCATCCCCTGATCCTAGTGCTGCTCCCCTAAAAGCACTATCTGCTACTGTCTCTCAGGTCAGACTGAGCACCCCATGAAAGCAGGGGTTCCCATAATCTAATATGGGTGCAATCCTTGTATGCCAGTAAAAGGAAGTTTCCCAGGCTATTTGAATCAACTGAAGAAAAATAATTTGTAATCAGGAAAGATTTGTAGGAAATGACCTTGCTAAGGCTTGAAAGCTACTTCTTTTAGGTGAGTGAAAGTCATATTTATACTATGTACCTTTTACAAAGGTTTGGTTCAGCCAGATATCACAAATTCTAAGAGAATGACATCTAAATATTGGATTTTACCACATCGCAGTAAAGGAGCTGGCTTCTTTAGTCAGAACACAGTCGAAGGGAGTGCTATTGTTTTTGATGCCCTAGTGCCTTTTTTCACTTTTATTTATCTTATCAGATTGGGTAGCAGATCATCTATAGGAGAGCTAGGGGAGAGCTAGGGGAAACAGAGGCCCATACTGGGAGCCAAGAGAGTCAGCGGAAGCAAGAGGACAGAGAGGTGACCAAGTCAGAGTCACTGCCCAGAGCTAAGACCCAGGTCAGTAGCTCCTTGAAGAGCTCTTCAATCACCAACTAGGCTTTCCAGGTGCCCAAGATCTAGGATACCAGAGGACATGGGCTCCAAACTTAGGGACTAAAGTCCCAAGCTTTGGGCATCATAGGACTGAACCCAGGATGCTGACATTTGTGCAAATCAGTGCACCCCAGCACCAAGGCTTATGGGATGCATGGCATTTAAAGGAATTTCCTGACCTTTTAGCCTGTAGTGACTGGAGCACCCTTCAAGAGTGCCTCCAGGCCAGCCAGATACCTGATGGATTCTGACCAGGCTCAGCTGTCTGAGGGAACAAATAGTTCAAAGCGAAGACTCAGTCATCTCTCCACAGCCTTTCAGGAGCTTCTGCTCACATTTCTAACCCCATTTTCTGGATGTGCCATGGCCCCCAAGTGTGGCCCAGGAGCTCAGATCTAGCCCCAGTCAGTGAGGCCCCGGCTCCACAGCCAGCCCCAGAATTGCAGACATCTGTGTTGGGACCCCACCTGGGAACAACTTTGAGCTGTGAAGCATCCTAGTTTCCTGGCTCGGGGGAAATCCTAAAGCTAGGAAGTTCTAATCAGGAGTTAGAAGTCATTACATGAAGCTGAGCCAGCTTTTCCCTGCTTCCAGCTCCTGCAAATTCTACTACTACAGCCCTTTACCTAAAGGACAGTGCTGGGCTTGTCAGCTCTCTTCCAAATTCTGCTGAAACCAGGAAGTTGAGACAAACTGAGAGAAGACTGCAAGTCTTTGTGGGAAGGGAGCAGGGCCCCACTCCCCCAACTCCAGCCCCAGCAGGGTAGAAGCCTGGCCCAGGGAGCTCGAAAAGCGTTTGTTCTGTCTTCAGACCCAGTGCTGGGGACTCAGCAATTAGCCTGCCCTTGGGGGTGGCCAGGACACTATCTCAGCCCACAAAGATGCCTATGACCATCTAACCCAGTGGCGTGCGCTGGTGCTCAGGTGTTAAGCCAGTGGCTGCAGCACGTATCATATAAAGCCCAAGGACCTAAGTTAATGACGAGGGGCCAGGGGGAACAACCAAAAATAAATGAACAAATAAATAAAATGCTTCCTTCTCTTCTTTCCTTTCTTCATTAAAAAAAAAAAAAAGCTTCTTTCTCCTCTTCTTTGAAAAAAAAAAACAAGAGAGAGAAGATAATCCAGTGCTTGCATGATTAATATATGAATTGGCTGACTATCTGCTCTGCTGAGGTAGTAGGCTGGACCCAGAAACACCCCAGTGCAGGAAACTCCCACACTTCCAGGGAAACCCCATCTGGCCTGAAACACCTTGACTCCTTTCTCATGGGCAGACAATGGGTTCAAAAATGATGGCTGGTGTATATATTGGGGAAGAAAAGAAACACCAAAGTAATGTCTTCCCACTTCATGTTAAACACTTCTTTACTCTGAAATCTGGCCTGCTTGCTTTTTTTTTAAATCTAAAATATTTTAACTTTTTTTTTCACTAGTAATAGCTTGTCTGCTTTTTATGTTTATTTGCAAGAATGATAAAACATATCCAGTGCTTTTACCATGACCCCACAACTCTAAAATTGTGATTGGAGATTACCTATGGCCCTTAGTTTCAGCTCGGAGTAAAACAACAGAAAGGGTCCAATGCCCACCCATCTCCATCTCCCAGTACCACCTTGTCAGCACATGCCTTCCTGTCACTTGCCCCACAACCCAGGGCACTGTGCTGGTTCTTGGGCAGGGCTACTCCAGTAGCTGAAGAATCTGCCTTGATGAAAAGGCCTGCAGCACTGGTGTGAAGTTGAGCCATGCTTGGCAGTGAAAGTACAAGGAGAATGAAACGCTGTGACCTTTACCTTGCCTTACAATTTCAAATCTATTACAATCAAAAGATTCAAAGCAAGTGCCCTCACACAGAGAACTCCCGCACTCACAAAATTATTAACACTTAAGTGTGTGCGCATGTGTGTGTGTGTGTGTGTGGTCAGTGGGAGAGGAGAGTTCAGGGGGCTCCAGAGGGAGAAATGAATGTGGACGAACAGAGTCAGAGAAAACTGGAGCAAGACAGGGACATGGGGAATGGGGAGGGTTTCAGATAAAATAGGGTGTCTGGTTTTTCTCCATGCACGGTAACCACTGGGTCCTCAGAGCCTGGTACAGGGCCTAGCACAGAGCAGGACCAGAATATTTGTGGACTGAATGACAGATGGACTGAGGTGACTATTAGGCAATCAAAGGTCCTCTGTGGTAGTGGTGACTAACACACGGGGCATTAAAGAGAAAGCCCTGCAATAGTTCTGGGGCCTATACAATGACTTAAGCAGATAATAGTCTGGGGGAGAAAGGACCAGGAAGTCTGAGACAGACAGGAGGATAGGTCATGCTCAACAACTCACTCAGAAAGCCCATTTGAAATAGGCCTGGCTAAGTGCTCACTCTTAGCACCCAATGAGGCAAGAGGGAAAAGCTACCAACCCCACCTTCCATGGGGGGACACCACACAGCAGCACTCCAGGGTGACCACCGCACCCTAGAGCACTTGCTCTCTGCCTTCAAAGCACTCAACACAGGTGCCTCCTATCTAAGTAGCTCCCTCCTTCTGCACTGCCTTAGAGGCTTGTCACCTCACCCTCACCCCTCCCAACTTATAGTCTGCTCTCCTTCTAAAGGTCCTTTCCTTAAAACCCAATTCAACCTTCAAAACCTGGCTCGAGCATTCTGCCCCTCCCTGGAGTTCTCCCCAGAGTCTCCAGTTCCTAAGGGCCCACCGTGCCTTCCAGCAGACACCGCACACTGCATGGAGCTCCTTGGTGCCTGAGGTCCCTCTCTGGCCTCATCCTCTCCTCACCTACATGCAGTTGGTGACCAAATCCCCAGAACCAGATGGGGCGGGTGTTAAGGAAGTGTTATCTACTGAATATAATTCTTTACACAGCGTGTGAGAGAAAATAAGAATGACAAAAAAAGAACACCTCAAGATGGCAAATAAGACTCATGATTCCAGATGGAGAGAAATACCTTCTTCTAAATAATACCCACTGCAACATTAAAGAACATTTAAAAAGAAAAGCCATCTACCACTTTTCAACATCACCATGTCCATTGTTCTATATACCATGTCATATGGGTACATGGGTAGTGGTTCATTTTGCTTTTTATGCCAATTCTGCAGTCTTTTCCCTTCTGAGAAGTCTAACACAGAAGAAGAAATTTAATATCTACCTGTGGCACTTTGGCTCCTGCCCCTCCCTTTCCCTTAGTCTGTGAGGGCAAGATTCTGGGGTTCGTTTCTAGACCTTTCTCTGGAGATTCTCCTGTCAGCCCCTCGGGAGCTTTTCTCTTACTCATAGAGACACCCCAGTGAAGTGAGAGGCAGGGGAAACTTCCTTTGGGAGCACACCCCACCTTCACCTCACCTTCCCATTCTTACTCCTATCTCAGGGCCCCTTCACTGCTCGTCCTTCTTGGGGCAGCTAACTCTCTCATAACCCCTATACACATCTAAACTTATTTTGTAAATCAAAATTACCTCAATAAACAAAAAATACCAATCTTCCACTCAAGGAATCATCTAATCCCTTTTGGGGGTCTGGGTGAACCCTTGACCAGGAGGGTCCCTCCCTCTGAATTACCACCCTGTCCTTCACTGGACTCAGCATCTGTGCAGTAGAGGCTCAGGAAAACCCATGTTCCTGACATGTTTTCATATGTTGAGAGCATCAAGTTCAGCTCCTTGGGATTCAAATCTATCAAGACAGATGTTCTCCTAAAGAAAATACCTGCCTGTGGATCTGAGACTAGATGAAGACTTGAGGAAAAAGCAGGATGAGATGTGGTGTGAGTGAATGTGAGTGTGGTGTACTTGCATTTGTTGTACCGGGGTGTGGGGTAGGGTGTGAGCACTAACAGGGGTTCACAAGTGTGACTGTGCATGGTATTGCATAAAAGGCTATGTGAGCTTGTGAGCACATGTGTGATTTGTGGTAGTCACTGAGTAATGAGTGAGACAATGTCGAGGAGGCCTGCTCCTAAGGGGAAGGACAAATGCCCTGAGGGAATAGCCCCGCGCTGAGGTGCCATGCCAAAGTGAGCCAAAAGAAGGGCCAGGGTCACCTCAGCCTGAGGAAGAGCACTGCCAGGTGCATGGTAGGCAATGAGAAAAACATTGGCTCTTTCCTTCCTCTCTTCCTTCCTTCCCAGGCTTGACAGCAAGTAGAATGGGCAGGAAGCCTGGGATTCCAATGCCAAAGTCTTTAGGGAAGTGGAAAGTGATGAGAAGCCCAGCCAGCAGTGCTGGGGAGAGGAAGTGGTAGAACCATATGGCATAATGCTGACAGGAGAGGAAGGGCCAAGGTGTGAGGGCCAGGCTCATGCAGCAGGCCTCAAGGTCCCTTGGCCAGGAGAAACAGCAATGAAGGAGGGTTTGACTCTCCTGCTGAGGGAGTGGGAGAGTGCTGTATATTCAGGCATAGCCAGGCTCTCACCTGGCAGAAGGTGCGGGGAATGTCTGGTGATGGTGCCGGGGACCCAGTGTCATTTGGTGTTCCAGAGAGCAGAGTGGGGTGCCTGGATAGAGGGGGTGATGAATGTGGATCCAAATGTAAGAGGGAAAGACATAAGAGGTTAGGGGTCCATGAGTAGCCAGAGCAGCACGAGTGTGAGGCTTCATTGAACACTGGACCTTATCAGGAGCCCTTGGATGCCAGGCACTGGGCTGCACAGCAGAGGTTGGCTACCTCGCAGTGAGCAAGGCAGGTGAAGCCATTCATCGGGTGGAATTCACAAGAGACAGGCAGAGACCAAGATGATAAACAGGCAAGCCCAATTCAGTGACAGGTGCTTAGAAGAACAGTACAAACAAGGAAGGAGGAAGTTGATCTTGGTGGGTCAGGGGGCACCTCTGACCAGAGGACCCCTGAGTGGAGCCATGAAAACACCCTGGGAATTGCTGAGTCAAGGCCCAGGGAAGGGTATCCTAGGGAAAAAATGTCAGGGCCTTGGCTTTGAGGCACAGAGTGTGCATTGCAGGCAGGAAGCAGCCAGCAGGTCAGTGTAGTTAGAGGGGGAGAGGGAAATGTGGGGGAGAAGGTCGGGAAGGCCTGGGACATGGGGCACACACAGTTTGCTTCTGGAGTCCTGCCCACACCTTAGCATCTTGTCTCAGTGCTTGTCTACTTGTCTTTGCTCTAATTGGCTGCTGAGATTCAAGAATATCTCTGCTGTTCACAAGTCAAAGTGTGGAAACAACCCGAAAGTCCGTCAACAGATAAATGGATAATCAAAATATGACAATGGACATATGTTGCTAGTCAGCCTTCAAAAGGAATTAAATTCTGATAAATGCTATACGGATGAACCTCAAAGACATTATGCTAAGCGAAATAAGTCAGATACAAAAGAGTAAATATTGTATACTTCTAATTACCTGAGGTTCCTAGAATAGTTAAATTCAGAGGCAGACTATAGAACAGTGGCTACCAGGAGCTGGGGAGGGTAAATAGGAGCTGCAATTTGGGATGATAAGAAAGTTCCAAAGATGAAGGTGGTGATGGTTGCACAACACGTGACTGTTCTTAATGCTGATGAACTTCACGATGAACACATGATTAAAACAGCACATTTTATGTGATAAATAGTTTAAACAAACCAAAAAGAATGAAGTACTTATACATGCTACGATATGGATGAGCCTCAAAAACAGTATGCTAAGAGAAAGAAACCAGGCACAGGAGGACACGTTTTATGATTCCAATACCCAAAACAGGTAAACCAGCAGAGATAGAAAGCAGCCAATGGTTGCCTGGGACTGAGGGCTGGAAGAAATGGGGAGCAATTGCTACTGGACAGGTGGTTTTTTTGGTGGTGATGAAAATGTTTTGACCTCTAGACAGAGGTCATGATGGCACAACCTTGTGAATGTATGAAATACCACTGAGTTGTATGCTTTGTCTTTGAGTTGCACATTTTTTTTAAGGGAAGATGCAGGCAGGAAGAAAGGCAAGGAAGCAAGGAGGCAGGAAGAGAGAGAAGGAAGAAGCATTTGATTTGATTTGATTTGATTTTTCATCTTGGTTGTTCTCCCCAGACTCGGGACACGAAGTCAGGTCCTTAGGAAGTATGTGACCTTAGCTCACATGGAGGCAGCTACTCCACCAGGGCACTCCAAAATAGCAAATTTTGTTATGGCACTTTCACTTCAGTGGAGAGAGAGCGATTGATTGATTCCTGTGTAAAACTGGAGAACACCTCGGCTGGACTACAGAGGGCCTCCTCTCCTCACCTTGGCCCCACCGTGAAGCAAATACCAAATATACCCACAAGCCTGTGGTTGCTCATTCGCTCCTGACCCAACACCAAGGAGTGTGATAATCTTCACCGTTTTCTTCTCCTCTGGCTGGCCCTCAATCTGGGCCCCTAGTTATCCCTTAGACATTTCTGCTTCAACATTGCTACTTTAATGAGAATTTGCTTACCTTTTTTCTTCAAATTAAATCACATCAAGTTTGTTTCCCTTCTAAGTGAACTTCATTCATCAGCCTTTAATTATCTGTAGTACAGAGCCTGGAAGATCCTAAATGCTCAAAAAATATCTGGTATCCTCTCTGGAAGTTGTATAAACTGGATCCAGAGCTCCTAAAGGTCAAGGTACAATAATATAAATAAGAAACACATGCACTAGGAAATGCATTCCAGAACTCTCTGGAATGCTAAAATTCAGGCGACAGCTGTCTTCAGTAGGGGGTTGGTTGAATAAAATTGTGGAAGTCACATAATGCAATTCTCTACAGCTGGGAAAAGGAGTAAGGAAGGTCTCCATGACTGAGGAAGCTAGAGAAAACCAGAGAGGATGGTGTAGACCTGGTCAGAGGCCAGTGGTCCAAACTCCAGTTCACAAGGTCAAAACAAGCTGAGGAGAAGTGCTTTGTGGATGTCCCAGAAAAAGAAAACGCTTAACACAGATGCAGGGGTTTTCTGGGGTTCCTCACTAGCTGGGAGTTAGCAAGGTCATTTGGTCATTTCTTTGGGCTAAATCAGGGCTTGAGCTACAGCACAGAATGACAGTGGCCATGCTCACTAAAGACCTAGTAAAAGAATGTTCGACAGGAAATCTATCTCCCCGGGTCTGCAGAGCTACTGGCAGTGCTGCAGAGGGTAGCTCTGAGCTGTCTCCGGCAATGCAGAAGGGTCCACTCGGCACTCCTTACACACTGGGCCCCTTGGACAAAGTTCTCATCATTTTCCAATTCAATGATTAGGACGTAATTCAACAGGCCTATGTTGCCTATGGTGGCAACTTAGGCAGGCAACTCCTATGATGCACCCTGTGTAGTAAGGAAGCTGAAGAAGGAATCAAGCAAAGCTGGTGGTAGTTGCTCACAGGGTCACATAGCCACTTCAACTGACCCCACAGAGGAAGAGAACACTGAGGTCCCATATTGCTGGGCAGCACACTACCAACAAGCAGAGATGAGAGTGAGTCACAAAGGCAAGGGCATGTCCATGACAGCTCAGAATGACATCTCTGGGAATGAAGCAGAACATGACAGCAGCAGAGTGGCACCCGTACCCCTCAAGAGTTCTCAGGTCGGTCATCTTGGAGGAGCCATCAGAGAAGGAGCTGCCTCAATGGGCCCAGCCCATCCTATGGTCATGGAAAGCTAGGCCCCAGCTGCCCAGTGAGAGGCAGGTATGTGAGCAGCCAAGTGGGTCAGGTCAATCTGCTGACTGAGCACAAGGTTTCAGGAGAGACTGGCTCCACCCGCAGAGCTGCCACCCCTCTGCAGGGAATTGCGTGGGATGTCAGCATCTTCTGCACAGCGTCCCTGACTCACAGCACACCTCTTCTTTCACTCTGTGCAGGAGAACAATCTGTCACTGTTGAAAGAGGAGAGTACACAAAAGAGAGTAGGCCAGACCCAGCTGGGGGGTGAGGGACGGCAAGGAAAATGGTCATTTTTAGCACAGGCAAGACACTTTACATTCATCACTTCAGTTAACCCTCACGACAGCTCTGCAGTGGCGGTCCAGGTGAGGAAACGAAGACTTAAAGAGAAGAAGTGATGATCGTAAGGTAAAATTATGATTGGTACCTGGGTCTCTCATCCCTCAAACTTGTTTCCCTCTATTGTTTCATACTCCCATGATCCATCCTGACCTGAGGCATTGTCACCAGCCCTCAGAGAGCCAATTCAATCAGAATGAGTTGTCTTGCTATCCCAGAGACATAAAGAAGAGTGTCAGGGCACAGTGAGTGAAGAGGACCTGAGGAAACCATGCCTGCATTGGCCACGCCCCAGGGCCACATTCAAGGGAACTCGAAGGAAAGAGCTGCTGGAGATCAGGAGACAGGAGCCCTTGGCAGCTGCATGCTTCCTTTCTCAACCAAACACAGTAGGGTAATTGCAAGGATCTCAGGTTGAGACACCCTTAGGAAGCAGGGTCCATGTCTCCATATCTTTATTTGGTAAAGCCTAGGTCTGATGGGCAGGGCCAGTCATGATGAGCTCACAGAACACCACGCTCCCCTGCTTCCCTTAGAGCTCAGTCACAGAGAACAGAACCCAGACCACGCAAAGGCAACAGATGGAGTCCTCTCTATTGCAGCCAAACGTTGTGACTCATTTAAATAAATCCCACAGTTTCAAGAAATCTATTAACTAGCTCCTATTGAAAAATAAAATATTCTTCAGATGCAAATCATGCTAGTGCTACATACAAAAAACTGGAAAACTGTTTTCATGTCTCTAGACCAGGCTAGACTGAGACTCAGTCTTCACTCTGAAAAAAACGCCATGGAGAGACTTGCAGGAGGAAGAACAGCATTGAGGAGAATCTGCCTTTGGTACTACCACCAAAGCCCTGGCTCTGTTGCTGACTCGACCTGCAAACATTTTGGCCAAGATACAGAGTCACCAGCTGGAAGAAGTAGAAAAGGTGCTATACTCAGGAGATCAACCTCATCAAAACAATGTTAATCTTAGTAAGATCTCGCTAGGTTCCTGGACACTCACACATCTCATGAAGCCTGGGGAAGCAGAGTTGAGCCCACTGGGTGCTACCATACCCAGGAGCACAAGCACCTCCTTAACTTCTGCCAGACCTTGGGAAGGTCTCATGTGTGATATCAGGCACCTCTGACGATTGCCAACTGCACTACAAACCCCTTACTCCAAACTTTCTATCTTCCTGGTTGTTTCCAGGCCATCCTCCCTCTGACTTCTTTTCTCTGGAAACTAGGACCCATCCTACTTGGCTTCCTCTTGGAGAAGCCACTCTCCTGTCTGCTTTCCCAGAGGATTTTCTCTTGACACAGAGTTAGTATCTGCCATTAGTCACTGACGAGATCACAGGAATTAAGAAAAAGAACTGGGGCTTCTTGCCTGCCTTGACCCAAGCCTTAAAGATGGGTCGCCTACTCCTTCCTCATTCTCTGGGTCATTATTTCTGTCACAGATTCATTTTCAACAGTCTCTGTCACTGGTTGCAAGATCTGACTCTGAGTTGTGATGATGACTTCCACTCATTCTCAAGGCTCTAGGCACGTCTCCTCCACGCATGTCACGTAGAGTGGCCTAACGAATTTTCCTAACAAACCTCAGCAATTTTCAACAGCTCCTCTGCCCTCTTGAGACTTGAGTTCCAAAACCATTAGCATGCCATTCCTAACCCTCTGGTCTCTGGCCTCACCACCCCACTCAGCATGATGTTTGGAGGTCCCTCAGCCCTCCCTCCCTCCCAAATGGATTGGCCTCCTCACAATTCCTGTGCAATCCACATTCATGCTTTCTCCATCTTCCTCTTCTAAGCTCCATTATCTAAACACCCTGCTACAACCCTGCCACCATCTCAATCCCAGGCCAAGAGCAGGCCTGGTTCTTCAAGGCTCTGGGTCAGGCCACCAATCCCGAATCTTCCTCCATTCTGTTTTTTTCTCTCTTCTGCTCCTGAACTAGCATAACTATTCCTACTGTGTTCATCCACCCACCATTTTAGCTCCAACTCATATATTACACCACAGGTTACTTGATGATGGGATGCTTGCTTCCCATTCTGGTTTCTTCCAGCTCCTAGATTGCAAATGACCCATCCCAAATAGTCCCCAGCAGCAGACGGAGAGCATAAGCACAAAGCAGGCCTCTCTTACTGATTATATGGGGAAACAAATTCAAGATGTCTTGCTACTTTTTATTCCACTGGTCAAATCCTTAACAACAGAATCAATGTTACCCACCCAGGAAGATCCTTAGCTCCAATTCTTAGACTAAAAGTACACAGAGGGGCACACCCTGGTGGAGCAGCAATTAGGTTAATCACCTCCAAAGGAGTAAGTCACATACCCCTGGGTTCGAGTCCTGGGTGGGTCCCGGGGCAAACAATCAGTGTGAACAACTAAATAAAAATAAAATAAGGTAGCCCTGGTGGCCTAGCGGTCTAGTATATCCTAGGAGCAGTCCCACTTACATCCCAAGGTGCCACATCAAGACCTGGAGCCTGTGGGGTGTGGGGGGTGTGGGGGGTGAGGGAGGGAACGACCAATGTGAACAATTACATAGAAAACAAAGAGCTTCTTCCGCCTCAATAAACAAATTAATTAAATAAAGATGTTTCCTCCTCTCCCTGCCTGCCTACTCACCTTTATTCCAGCCTGCACCTTTCCATTGAGAAAAAAAAAAAAAAAGTACATAGAGGTACTTCCTCGTGGAGTAGTGGTTTGGTCAGTGAGTTCGGCCAACGCAGTCCACATGCATCCCAAGGACCCAGGTTCACATCCCAGGCCCATGGGTTGGGTGGGGTGGGGTGGGGGAACCAAGATGAACAACTAAATAAAATAAATAAAAATACTTATTGTTCTTCTCTCTTCAGGCCTGTCTGCCTCTGCTTGTTCAATCCTGCACCTTTTCTTTAGAAAAAAGTACATAGAAAATAAATATTAATTGATGAGGAAGGACAACATTCGGCCTTATGCCAGTAGCAAGAGTATATATTTTTCAGGTTGGAGAAGGGTCCCCAAAATGGTGGAATGAAGAGAAGAACCAACCTGTCATCCAACAAAACAACTATTTAAATGGAGAAAAGTATAAATGACAAATCACTTAAAGTCTCTGGAAATAGTCCAAAAGGCAGACATCAAGTGAAGAAACATTCAAGAGAACCTATGAAATCTCAGAGAACATGATAGTCTGTGGCATTCGGATCAAACTCATTCCATCCACTCATCCACCCTGTCTTATGGAACTGCTACTCCAGGGGCTCTACTCTAAGATGTGGCCAAGACGTGTGGCCACCATCTTCCAGTTTAGGAGTATAGTTTCACTCCCAAAACAGGCAGGCTCCCAGGTTTCTCATTTCCTTCTTACATTACCAATTACAGCATCCCAAGGAAAATAAAATACTTGAGTATATACTTAAAAAACACTACAGGACCTTTATTCTGAAAATAAAAAACTGCTAATGAAAGAAATCAAAGAAGACCTTAGCAAATGGAAATGCATATTATATTCATGAACTGGAAGATTCAACATGGTAAATAAGTCAATTATCCCCAAACTGATCTATAGATTTACTTTTTAAGAAAAGGTGCAGACAGGAATGAAGGTGAATAGGCAAGTAGGCAGGAAGAGAGAGAAGGAAGAAGCACTTTGTTTAATTTTATTTAGTTGTTCATCCTGACAGCTCTCCCCGGTCCTGGGACACAAACCTGGGTTCTTAGGATGTAGGTGAACTGTGTTTGGCCCAGAGGTGGTGGACTAAACACTTGCACTAGGGAGTGACCTGATCTATAGATTTAACGCATTTCTTACCAAAATCCCACTAAGGGCATGCCCTCATGGCTCAGGTGGTTGTGATGACTAGCGTAGACCATTTAAAGCCCAGGACCCAGGTTTGTGACCTGGGGCTGGGGGGCTGGGGGTGGGGGAAGAAACAACTACTACATAAAAATTCTTCTTCCAAAGATAGATACCAGATGACCTCACTCATAGGTGGAACATGAGTAGAAAAAACAAAGGAACAGATGAAACAAAACTAAGCCTTGAACACTTGCAACAGAACTGAGGTTACCAATAGGGAATGGGGTGGGTGAGGGCAAATGGTGGTGGAGCCCACTGCACAACGGGGAAGAAGACTTGGTGATTTGGTGGAGGGCGTGGTGTGTTGACATGTACCTAAGGAATGGGGAACCTATACATTATTATTATTATTTTAATGTGTAGAATAATCTCTACAATAAAAAATGCTTCTTCCTCCCCTTCCTTCTTTCTCTTTTTTAAAAAATAAAAATCCCAGTAAGATTTTTAATAGACATAGACAAAGTTATTCTAAAGTTTATATAAGGCACACCCTGTGGTTCAGTCTGCTAAGACACTGGCATGAAGATTATGTAAATCCCAAGAATCCAGATTCAAGACCCAGGGCCAGGACGAAAAACCAAATAAACAACTGAATAAATGAAGATGTTTTTCCTCTCCCTGCATGCCTGCCTGCTTGCCTTTTTTCTTTCCTTTCCTTTCTTCTTCCCTTTCCTTTCCTTTTCTTCCTCCCTTTCTTTTTTTCTTCCCTCCCCCTTCCTTTCCCTGCTCCATTCCTCTTCCTTTCTTTCAAAATGATTCTTCCTCTCCTCACTTCTTTCCTCTTCAAAATAAATAAATAAATAAATATGTACATGGAGGAAATTGGACCCTAGAACACTCAAATAATCTTGTCAAAACCAGTAAAGTGGGAGAAATTATTCTACCCAATATCAAAGTTTATTATAAGGCTACAGTAACCAAGACAGTGTGGTGTTTGAAAAAGGCTACACAAATACATCAATGGAACAGAGTAGAAGATTCAGAAATTGATCCATACAAACATGTTCAACTGATTTTTCACAAAGATCCCAAACCAACAAATAGTGTAGGAGCAACTGGACCTCTAAACCTTAAAAAAGAACCTGTCCTAAGCTGCCTACTTTATGCAAAAATTCACAATAGAGAACAGATTTAAATGTCAGAAAAATTTTCAGGATCTGGGCAATGCAAAGAACTCTTAGTCTTGATGCTAAAATTATGTTCCCTTATAAGGAAAACTGATACTGAACTAAACATCAAATTTTAAAAGGTTTTATAAAGCTCATATGAAGGGGATGAAAAGAAAAGCTAAAAGACTAGAAGAAAGTATTTGAAACCACATATCCAATAAAGGACTAGTATCCAGAATAGATAAAGAACTCTCAAAACTCAACAGAAGAAAAATTTAATTAGAAAATGGGCAAAAGACATGAGCATATATTATACCTAAGAGAAAATACAAATGTCAAATACAGATATAAAAAAGTTGTCAATATCCTTAATCATTAGGGAAATGCAAGTTAAAACCACAATGAGGGTCGCTCAGGCACAGAGCCTGTGGTTGGGACACAGACCATATAAAGTCCAAGGACCCAAGACGTAGGCTAATAAACAAATAAATTAAAAAGTGCTTCCTTCTCCCTTTCCTTCCTCTCTTTAAATAAACAAAATCCACAATGATATACATCATATTACAGACCTATCAAAATAACTAAGATAAAAAAATAGGGGTATATGCCCTTGTGGCTCAGGTGACTGAGAAGCTGGTTTGCAAACCACATACAGCCCAAAGAACCGGGTTTGAGACCCAGGGCCTGGGTGAGAAACCAGAATGAACAACTAATTAAAGATGTTTCTTCCTCCCCTCCCTCCTCTTCTTCCCCTTCCTCCCCTTCCCTCCCTTTCTTACTCCCTCCCTCCCTTCCTTCCTTTCTTCCTTACATGTTTCTTCTTCCCCGTCCTTCCTCTCTTAAACAAATAATGACAATGGCATATGCTGGAATGGATGCAAAGAAAATGAATCACTCACACATTGCTTTTAAAACGTAAATGGCACAGTCACTCTGGAAAACAATCTGGCAGTTTCTCTAAAAATTAAGCATATGACTATCAAATGATCCAGCGACTGCATTGCTAAACATTCATCCCAGAGAAATACAATTTGATATTCACACCAAAACCTATCATGAATGTTCAAGAATGCATCATTTATAATAGACAGAAAGGAGTCAGCCTAGATGTCCTTCAACAGTGAAACGTTGAAAACACAGTGGTACATATATACCGTGAAATACTATTCAGCAATAAAAAAGAATCAACTATTGATAGACACAACAACTTGAATGAATCTTGGGAATTATACTGAGTAAAAAGTCAACCTCCAAAATGTTACATACTGTATGATACCACTTATGTAACATTTTGAAATTACAACACATTTTAAATGGTTATAGTTATAAAAGGACAACACAAGAGGTTCTTGTGGTTGGAATCTTGACTGTAGCAGAGGATACAAAATCTATGCAGAAGATAAAATTGTATACAATTTAATAAGTACACACATACAAATGAGTACAAGTAAAATTAGGGAAATTTGAATAATGCTGGTGAATTGTATGAATGTTAATATATTGGTTATGATAGTATACGATAGCTTTACTCTGGAAGAAACTGAAAACGTAAAATATCTGCTATTTCTTACAACTGTATGTGAACCTATAATAATATCAATTTTCTTAAATCAAGTATTTACCAAGTTATCCTACTCAATTGGCTTGCCATTTTAAAATTTTGTGAATAATAACTAAGAACTAGACACTAACGAAATGCCCAACATCACTTTAATGGATAAAGAAGATGTGGTACATATACACAATGGAATACTGCACAGCCCTTAGAAGAGATGAAACCCTGTCATTTGAATCAACATGGATGGAACTAGAGGGGATTATGCTAAGTGAAACAAATCAAAAGAAGAAAGATACCATATCACCTCTCTCATAGGTGGAATGTGAACAGACAAAACAAAGGAACAAAATCAACCCTTGGACACTTGGAATAGAACTGAGGTTACCAATAGGGAATGGGCAGGGTGTGGGGGCAAGTGATGGCTGAGTCCACCAGACAATGGTGAACAACACTTGGTGATATGATGGAGGCTATATATCCTAGGAATAGGGAAACTGCATATATGAGGAACCTACACATATGATTTTATTTTAATGTGTAAAATCAAAGTTACTGCAATAATTTTTTTTAATTTTATGACTAAGAAATATGTTGCTATGCTATCATTTCATCATATTACTCTGTGTCTTTGGTTTATCAGAACCAACTTTATCAGAACCAACAGTCTTTTTAATGACAAACATCAAGTGAGCTTAAAAATCCCTTGAAAAATACATAATTTTTAAATAAAGACAAATTAAAGTCTCGGATAAATAAAAATAGAAAAAGTGTTAACAACAGATTGTTTTACAAGAAATAATAAAGGTCAATTATACCTCAGTAAAGCTGGCGGGGACATAAAGAAATAATGAAGGAAGTTCTTCAAGCAGACAGCAATTGACACCACAAAGTAATTTGAAGCTACACAGAAAACAAAGAGTGCTGGTGAAGGTAATTATCCAGGTAAGTATAAAAGAAAGTATAACTGAATATTTCTTTTCTTTTATTCGTATAACTGATTAAAGGTAATTGCAAAAATGCCATGTGTGTGTGATTGAACTTATAATGTGAGGAAATGTAGTATGTTTGACAAAAAGAGAGGAGGTAGTTGAAAACAAATCTAATGAAATAAGGAAATGACATCAGAGAGTACTTGAATCTAAAGAAAAAACAGAAAAATCAGAAATGGTCAATAATATTACTATAAAAACTTCACAAATACATACTTATTTTCCTTTTTTCTTTCTGCTTCTTTAAAAGATGCATATAATATTTCCTATACCATTATATGAATAATTATAACTTTGCATTACTGGGTTTATAACAAATAAATATAATTTTATAACAATAGCACAAAAAGGGAGGAAATAATGGAGCAAAATAGAACTAAAGTTTCTATATTTCAATGAATTAAGTTAGCATAAATACAAGTCAATTCTGACACACTAAGTTATATATTGGAAGTCTTAAAGCAATCACTATACAAATAGTGATTTAAAATAGTTAAAAAATATGTAATTAAAAATATATAATTAAAAATCAACACAGATGTCATGCCCTGGTGGAGTAGTGGTTTGGTCAACTGCCCCCAGCTGAAGCGCAGTTGACATACATCCCAAGGACCTGGGTTAGCATACTGGGCCAGAGAGAACAACCAAGATGTATAAATGAATAAAAATAAAGTGCTTCTTCCTCCTATCTCCTCCTGCCTGCCTGCCTACTAGCCTTCATTCCTACCTGTACCTATCCTTAAAAAAAAAAAAAAAAGATCAGCACAGGAATGTTATTCTAGAAAGTGTCCATCTTATACAAAAGAAAGTAGTAAAGGAGGAAGAAAGGAATGAAAAAGCATACAAAAATAAAAAGTAAGTCGGCAGATGTAAATCCAACTAATCAATAATATTATTTAACTAAAATTTGATTAAACAATCTAACCAAAGGCAGAAATTACCAGACTTGATTTTAAAAGTCCAACTATATGCTTATCTATGAGAGACACATCTTAAAGTCAAAGATATAAGAAGGCTGAAATATTTTAAACTGGGAAAAGATTACCATTCAAACAGCTACCATGAAAGAGCTGGAATGGTTATACTAATATTAGAGTGCATTGATATGCTAGCATTAGATTTCTGTATTCAAACAAAAAATGTTACTGAAGATAAAGATTGATAAAAGGATCGGTCTACTAGTCATATACTATTTTATATATAATTAATATGTTAATATATAATTATAAAAATATGTACATACATATATATACACCTAACAATAGAGCCCCAAAATACATGAAGCAAAAACTGACAAAATTAAAGGATAAATAGACACTGCAATAATAGTAGGGGATTTTAATAACTTATTAATAGCAGACAGAACAACTAGGTAGATCACCAAGAAAATAGAAGATTTGAACAATAGTATGAACCAACTAGAACAGGCACCTATAAAACAGTCTACCCGACAATAGCAGAACGCACATTCTTCTCAAGTGCACATGGAACATTTTCCAGGTTACAGGATAGGCTAGGTCATAGAACAAGTCTCAATAAATTTAGAAGAACTGAAATCATATAAAGCATGTAATCTGAACACAACATAATTAAATTAGAAATAAATAACAGAAAACATTTGGGAAATTAACAAATAGGCGTAAGTTAAACAACATACTCCTAAATAAACAATAGGTTGGAAATGAAATCACAAGGAAAATTAGAAAATACTTGAAGTGAATGAAAATAAAAACACTATACCAAAATATAGGATGTAGGGAAAACAGAGCTCAAGGGAAATTTATAGCTATAAATACCTATATTCAAAAAAAGAAAGACTTCAAATCAATGACTCAACTTTCTAACTTAATAACTAGAAAAAGAAAAGCAAACTAAACACAAGGTAAGTATATTGAAGGAAATAGTAAAGATGAAAGCAGAAGTATAGAAACAGAAAACAAGAAAACAATAGAGAAAATAAATGAATCCAAAAGTTATTTCTTTGGAAAGATCAACAAAATCAACAACCTTCTTTTGGTGAAGAAAAAAAGTAAATGACTAAAATCAGGAATGAAGGACAGGATATCACTATGATATTAAATAATAAAAACCTATTATAAGTGATAACTATGAATAGTCATCTTCCCTTAGGCAATTTAAATGTAAGGGACAAATTCCAAAAAGATATAAACTACCAAAAGAGACTCATCAGGAAGACATAAAAATCTGAATAGACCTATAACAAGTAAAGGAATTGAACTAGTAACTTTAGAACTTCCCACAAAAAAATGCTCAAGCCCAGATGGCTTCACTGGTGAATTCTGCTAAACACTGCAGAAGAATCCATATCAGCATATATTCTATGAAAATTATATAATATAGATGCAAATATCCTCAAGAAAATGTCAGCAAACTGAAATAGGTGGTATTTTATCATGACCAAGTGGGACTTATTCCTGAAATATAAGGATGGTTGAATATCTGAAAATCAATCAACATAATACACCATATTAAGAGAATAAAGGGAAAAACCCACATGAGCATCTCAACTGAGGCAGAGGACAATTTGACAAAATTTAGTATCCTTTCATGATAAAAGCTGATTTAGGAATAAATTAGAAATTGAAGGGAACTTCCTCAATCTGATAAAAGCCATATGTATGTAAACATACATACATATCCCATAAGCAATATCTTACTCAATGATCAAAGACTAAAAGTTTTCCATCAAGGATCACAAACAATACAAGAATGTCCATTTCTATTTAATATAGTACTGGAAGTCCCAGCCAGAAAAATTAGGCAGAAAAAGAAATAAAAGATAGTCAGATTACAAAAAAGAAGTTGACATGCCCTCATGGTTCAGGTGCTAAGCCAACAGCTAGGGAGTAAACCATGTATGACTCAGGGCAAGGGAAAAATAAACAGAAATTAACAAATAAATAAAAATGCTTCTTCCACCATTCTCTTCCTTCCTCTCTCCCTCCTTTCCTACCTGCCTGCCTTCTTCTTAATAATAACAACAACAAAACAAAACAATCAACAATCTCTATTTGCAGATGATACACTTCTTGAATATAGAGAAATCCTAGGGAATCCACTAAAAAACTGTTAGAACTAATAAAAGAGTTTTCAGCAAGGTTACACAATTCAAGATCAAAACACAGTAAACAATTCAAAAATAAATTTAAAAAATTCTATTTTATACTAGCATAAAAATACTTATGAATAAACTTAACAATAGAAATATGATACTTATACATACAATGACAACTACAAAACAATGTTGAAATAAAGATCTAGATAAATGGGAAGACACCTATATTTCATGGATTGAAAAACTTAAATACTGACAATATTCCCAAAGTGATCTGTAGATTCACTGCAATCTCCATCAAAATGTCAGTCTCTTTCTTTGCAGAAACTGACAAACTACTTCTAAAATTTTTATGAAAATGTAAGGAATCCAGAATAATCAAAACAATCTTGAAAAATAATATATTTGGGAGACTCACATTTCCCAATTTCAAAACCTACTTCAAAGCAATAGTAATCAAGATATACTGACATAATAAGCATATTGCTCAACAGAATAGATTTGAGAGTAAAGAAATAAACTTACACACATATGGTCAATTGATTTTCAGTAAGGATGTCAAGAAAATACAATGGAGGAAAAAATATTTTTTTCAACAAATAGTGCTGTGACAACTGGAAACCGTCATGCCAAGGAATGAAACTGAACCCATACCTCATGTTACACATAAAAATTAACTCAAATGGATCATAAATGTAAATGCTAAAGTGATAAAAGTCTTAGAAGAAAACATAGGAGCAAATCTTCATGGTCTTGGATTGGGAAATAGTTTCTTAGATACAAAACCAAAAGTACAAGCAACAGAAAAAATAGATAAACTGGACTATATTGAAAATAAAAATTTTATGACATCAGGTTACCCAATAAAGTCTGTGCAGTGGTCCAAAAGACAAACCACAGAATGGGAGATATCTGCAAATCAAATATCTGACAAGGATCTAGTAAGCAGAATCTATAAAGAAGTTTTACAACTCAACAAAAAAAAAGATAACCCCACTACAAATTGGACAGAGGATTTCAATAGATTTTTCTCAAAAGAAATAATAGAGGCACGCCCTGATGGAGTAGTGACTGGACACAGTTCACATACATCCCAAAGTCCCGGGTTCATGTTCTGAAGTCACCAGAAACAATTGAGATAAACAACTAAAAAAAAATGAGTAGAATGCTTCTCCCTCCTCTTTCTGCCTGCCTGCCTGCCTGCCTGCCTCTGCTTGCCTGCATTCCTGCTTGCACCTTTTCTTTAAAAAAGAAAAAGACTATATAAATAGACAATAAATATGTGAAAATATGTTTGAATCATTAGTGAACATAAATCAAAATCTCAACGGATATCACAGTAATATGGCTAAAATCACACCTACTAGTAGGTTAAAATCAAAATGAAAGATGACAAGTTCTGGCAAGAAATGTGAAAAATTAACCATCAGTTCAATGCTAGTTGCAATGTAAAATAGTGCCTCACTTTGGAAAACAGTCTGGTAGCTCTTCAAATGTTTAACTGTAGAGTTACTATATGACCCAGCAATTTTGCTCATAGAAATATTTCCAAAAGAAATTAAAACATCCATCTACAGAATAACTATACTTAAATGTTCATAGCAGAATTACGCATAGTAGCTAAAGTAAAAAAGTAGAAACAAATATCCATAAATTGATGAGTGAATAAAATGTAGTATAATCATATGGTAGAATATTTGGGGTAATGAAAATGAATGAAGGACTGATACATGCTATCTCGTGTATAAAAGCTGAAAACATAAGCAAAAGAAGCCACACACACACATACACACACAATAAAAACAACACATATTGCATGATTTCATTTAATCATGAAATGTCCAGAATAAGCAAATCTACAGAGACAGGTTATTCACGGTTGCCTAAGCCTAGGGGGTGGGGAATATTATGGGAAGTGACTGCTGATAGAGACAAGGTTTTTTTTTGAGGTGACGAAAATGTTCTAAATTTAGTTTGTAGCTTTGTTATACAATTATATTGAAAATGATTGAATGGTACACTTAAATGGGTAGATTTTATGCTCTGTGAATTAAATCTCAAAATAAGGTAAAAAATAACAATATGAGCCTGTATTCTCAAATATGCAACATTTCTAAATTGTAAGAAATGCTAATGTATTGAGCATTCACAAAATTAGAAAATAAGGTGCAGCCTTGTGGTTCAGGTAACTAAGGCAGTTAAGGCGCAATCCACGTAATGCCTGGGGACCCAAGTCTGAGACCCAGGGCTGGGGGAAAAGAAAAAATTAATTAAATAAATAAATAAGAAAATAAAGTCGTTTTTAAAAAGTCTTAGCTGATGAAGTAGGTAATGATTCCGGTGCCTTTTGTTCCTGGGAGTAAGAATGGTAACATCACTCCCAGCAGTTCCTAAGCTCTCAGTTCACTCTGTGTGCCCGGTTCCTCCTTTACATAATCAATCATGTAGAGTAGGTATTCTTACCATTTCCATTTTATTCCGTGATAAAACTGAAGGTTAAAAAAAATACAAAAAAATGTTTAAGAGCAACAGAAGAACTGGCAGTGAGGCCTGGAAACTCGACCTCCAAACCTGTTCTCATCAAACTCCCAACCCTATAAAACTAAGTGCCTCCTCAAAACGACTCCACGTGGAGCTCACTGGACAATGGGTAAGAACACTTGGTGATTTGGTGGAGGGCATGGTGTGCTGAAATATATCTAAGAAATGGGAACCTATACATAGGAAATTCTTTTAATGTGTATAATAATTACTATAATAAAAAATAAATTAAAAAAAAACAACAACACTCCAAGGCCAATTCTGAGAAAACATGCTTTCTGGTTGTTTGGCATTTCATAGGCTATTTAAACATTCCTAATAGGATAGAATTTAAGTAAAAACCCAAGGGAAAGTTCTTGAAATTTGATTGATTGGAAATTTGGAATTCATGCTCCTGAGACAAATTCAGAGGCAAAAGCCTCCTGTAGTCATGGAAAAATCAGCAAAATAAAGAAGTTTGGGAGCAGGTCGTGATCAGTAGCCAATAGTAAGGGCTGTATAGAACAGTGCTTGCCATATAGTAGGTGCTCAATAAATATCTGTTAAATGAATGACACCAAGCATCATCCTAACCTGGAATGATCCAAGATGGATTGGGCTGCATTAGAAAAAAATCTTCAAATTCTAAACAGCAAAATTCTTAGTGGTGAGGAGGCCAGAGATATGGGATTGAGTCTCTGAGGGGGCATAGGCAGCATGTACTAATATATGTGCTATCTGGGACCAGAGGAAAGGCAAGAGGCTGGCTGCAGATGATTCTTCATGCTGCAAATGGCCACGCTCTATAAGGAGTCTTCTACTCCAATGATTATGAATCTGAGCAATGCAACCTGCAGAAGTTATGAATAAAGAAAAGTGAATTCACTCCACATGCCAAGGGTGGAAAAAAAAAAGGAATTTTGCAGGGACTCCTACCTCTAGGAGATGATCCTATAGACCATATGACCATTGAGACAGTCCGGAAATTCTCTGCAGTTCAGAGGCAGAGCCGCAGGAGCAAGGCTGCTGTCCTACTCCTCCAGGATGCTGCTGTAGCTCATGTTGCCCTCAAAGGTCAGGTAAGTGGGGTCCAGCTACGATAAAGGGTCTTCTAACTTGCCTGGAGATGTGCCTGGGACACAGGCATGACCAATGGCCTCTGAAAGGCACTATGGATTGCTCCCATTCAGGGACAGGTGACGAATTCTATCTGGGGTCAAAGCTGCTGACTGTTCGAGAAGTGAGAAGGTAAGGATAAATGTCTCCCCATGCTGCTCTGTGAAAATAGGCTACAAAGCAATGTTTTCAGAGTGATTTCATTTCTTTAAAAAAAAAAAAAAAAGTACATGTGTCAGTCTTTCTATGGCCAGCAGAGAGGGTAGAAGGATTCAAAATTGGGTCTAAGGTGAATGGTGGAGGAACCATGAGGACAGGCAAGGAAAATGCAGGTACTGTGACCTGTGCAATGGACACAGCAGGTGGTACCAATGGCCAAGGTGGGCCGGTTGGTCCTGGTAGCTCTCATGGCTCTAGGGACCCAAGCGATCTTCCAGGACCTGGAGTTTCGAGAGAGGCACATGCCACAGCCAGTGGCACTCCCCAGATAGAGCCAGCATCCCAGGCACCAGGGCCTAGCAGAAGAGCCATGCCCAATGGCTGACGGCCCAGGGAATCTACTGCTCTAGTTCACCTTCATTGGGTACCTTCCTTTTTGCCCATGGAGGCAGAGATTGCCCACTAGTTCCTGCTCCCAGATGCTGAACTATGAGACCCTATTCAGAAGGAGTTCAATGTGAACAGCAGTATCCTGGCTGTTCGATCAACTGCCGATCTCTGGCCAACAGCCACCAGCTGGCCAACTCTGAATTTCCATTCACTATCTTTCCTTGGTGGTATAGACCCTGCAGAGCTTTGTGCCCCCATTTTCCAAGGAGCATAGCAGGGGAAAGGGGGCCAAGCACAACTTTGGCAGCACATTCTTCCCCAGGGCATATTTCTGGAGCAATTATCATTTTATTATTGCAGCCTAATATTTTGCCTCAGAATCCACAAGTTTTGTTTGGTGATTGGATATTTGGTACATTTAATGCCCCTCCCTGCCAGGTACTAAGTAGTCCAGGGCCTTCTGTGACCTAGTCTGTGTTGAGAATATAGTACATTTACTCTCCATACCTCAGTCACACTAAACAACTACATAGTTAACACTGTGATTAATGGTGTCATGATCATGTGAAGGAATTCTCTATATGCAGACTTTCCTGCTCCTACACTCAGTGCACTTCCAGTCTTTCTCCCTGTGTTTCCTCCCTTGGTGAACTTAGGTCAATGCAGTCAGCCCAGGGGGGCTCTATTCCATCTCTCTGGAGGTCTGGTCTTGCCTTCCCAAAGGACTGGCTTGTGCTGCCAGGGTTTTAAGAGGCACACCTTGCAGCCAAACTAGCAAGGAAGGCCTCCCATGAGCCGTGTCACAGATTGATATGGCTGATGAGGGTTACTGGGCTCTTTGCAGGGTGTCCCACGCCCATCGCCAATCTTTTAAACTAAGGCAACAGTCACAACAAAGGTTCCAATGCCAAGGTGAAGGTGTGTTCAAGGAAGAGAGAATGGGACCAGAGGCCAAAATCCATCTGGGAAGCACACTCATGGTCCCACAGCCTTCTGACTTTTGGGAAGAAAGGCAGCTGCCCACAGGAGTTTTAGGGGATGGGGTGAATTTGAATTTGAATGTTCTCTTCTTCTGGGTCAAGCAAAGAATTGGGCCCATCCTCTACTCCTTGGGACACATGCCCTGGCAATCACTCCAGACCACCTGGCCTTCTCCAGTACACCTGGATACTAGATTCCCCAGGGTCTGAGATACCCTGAAGGGCTACACATGGAAGAGGTGTCAAAAGGACATTAACACAGAGTCCAATGGTAGGAATCCTGCAGATAACCCCTAACAGTAGAGAGTGATCTTTCCACTTAGCAAAGGACTCTGGCAGAATGACATTTGTCCAGCAGTGCCTCTGCTAACAGTGTATCTACTCCTGGTGACTTCAGGGAAAAAGACAGGAACTTGACTGCATCCAAAAACTGTCTTAAAAAGTAGTAGTGCAGCGTACCCTGGTAGCTCAGCAGTTAAGTCTGCAGCTTCAGCTGGTGTAGTCCACGTACAGCCCAAGGACCTGGGTTTGTGGCCAGAGGCTGGGAGGAACAACCAAGATTAACAACTAACTAAATAAGCAAATTCTTCTTCCTCCTCTCTTCCTGCCTACCTGCTTCCTTCCTTTAAAAAAAAAAAAAAAAAAAAAAACGGTACTACTGCCATCTCTTTGCCTCTCTTCAGGGGCCAATAACTATTCTGATGCCCTTCTACAGTGCAAGGACAGCTAACTGGACAAAGAGCAAAAAAGTGTGGAAGAGCAGTAGCTCATGTTGGAGCCCAGAAGAAAAAGTTAAGGAGTGGTTGAGGGGACATGGGAGGCAGACTCCATCTGAACAACCAGCCCCAGCAGTCCCAGCAGCCTAGAAATAGACTAAGCATAGTATTGCCAGAACATGCCCTTTTGCTCCCACCCATCTTTCTAGTTCATATTCAACTGAAAAAGAACCTTCTGTTACTTTGAACATAAGCCTCAGGACCTTTGCACATACGGTTCCTCCTGCCTACAAGATTCCATCGCCTCTTCACTTGCTTTCTTGACTCCTACTCACCTCACAGGCACAGTCTTCACACATATCCCCACTGTGGCATCACTTCCTCAGGCCCTAGTTCTCAAAAGGCTTCTGATCCTACCACTGTATCACTTTTATTTATATATAACTAATGTCAGTCTCCCCCACTAGGCTCCAAGCTCCTTACGAATAGGGTTGTGGCTCACCCAAGTGGCGTGTGGGTTGGACACAGTCCACAAACATCCTAAGGTACCAGGTTCACATCCTGGGACCATCAGGAACAACAAAGATGAACAACTAAATAAAATAAATGAAATGCTTCTTCCTCCTCTCTCCTCCCTTCCTGCCTCTGCTCACCTTCATTCTTGTTTTCACCTTCCCTTGAGGAAAAAAAAAAAAAGAATAGAGTTGTGCCCACTTTGCCTACCACTACATCTAGATCCTGGCACAGAAGATGGGCAAGCTTTCATATGCCTGGGTCCCTTAAGGTGGCCTCCCTGAGCCTAAGAGTATCTAAGAGTTGTCCCCAAAAGAGGTACCTGGCCGAAGCCTCCTATCCATTGGCCTTCTCCTTCTGCATATGCAGCATAAGGATCCCAGGAGGCTGGACAAATGAAAGTTGATGTAAATAGTGAAAGGAATGGCAAAAAAAGCACAATCCCAACATCCAGTGAAGCAGGATCCATTTCAAACCGGAGTAGCTGAGCTCAGTGGACAAACAGAGGCTAAAAGCCTCCAGATTCTGGGAGGTCAGGATAGGAGAATGAAAAGTCCACTAGAAAACCAAACAGCTGGGAAAGCAGCCCTAAGGTCAGTCTTACCTTCAGAGGGAGTAGGGGGAAGAGGAGGCGACAAGATGAATTAGCCTTTCAGAATTTTCCCCAAGACCACCCCTTATCTTACTCTCTCTTGCCCAGCTATAGAGGTTGGACTACCTCTAGATGTGCAGAAGGGTCATCTATGCTTTGTGTACCTGAGCTGCAGATCAGAGTTGATGCTGGCCACTGGCCCATACTGAACCTCTGAGTCTCTTCCCTGGAAATCTAAAATGGGAGAGAGAAAGCAAAGAAGGGAGAGGGATATGTGAGTTGCCAAGATTTCCACTAGGTAGCCTGGAGAAACCAGAACCACTGGACTAGAGAAAAAAGCATCAGGGAGCAAGAAAAGAAGCAGATCAGGAGAGGAGGGCATGGGTTAACTGGTTCCTAATCCCAGTCTGAAGCTTGGATGTTAAGTGCTCTTGGATTCTGAAAGATACCACACTGATATTAAAATATGGTCCCTTTTTGGCTTAAGGCTGTGCAAGTTGGGTTATGATATTTTCCATCGGAAGTGTTATTTGACCATTCACATCCTGATCAGCTGCTCCCACTGACCTCGGGTCTCTGAGGATCCCAGGCCTGGGTCTGGGGAAAAATCTGCTCCATTCCCAATCAAAAGACTTCTTACAATCTCTTTTGGATACCAAAGTCATTCTTTGTCCTCAAAAAGTCTTTATGTTGATGTGTCATAGCAGATCAACGGTTAGGTCAATCGCCTCTAAAGGAGCAAGCTACATACCCCTGGGTCCAAGTCTGGGGGAAGCAACCAGAGTGAACAACTAAATAAAAATAAAATGATTCTTTCTCCTTTCTCTTCCTGCCTGCCTGCCTAATCACCTTCATTCCTGACTGCACCTTTCCTTTAAAGAAAAAAGTATGTCAAATTAATTCCACATGGTACAGAGTCAAGTTTTCCTAAGAAAAGAGGTCCCACAAGCCCAATATTA
Organism: Solenodon paradoxus; assembly: GCA_004363575.1. Taxonomy (NCBI): domain Eukaryota; kingdom Metazoa; phylum Chordata; class Mammalia; order Eulipotyphla; family Solenodontidae; genus Solenodon; species Solenodon paradoxus. The sequence continues at coordinate 149,300 of RJWH01000387.1, forward strand.
AGTACTGTTTCAGCCAAAGACAAGAGAAGGGTTAGGGTAAGTGATGGCACTCTGTAAAAGAGGTAAGCAAGGCAGTGCTACAGAAATATAGGGGGAGTCTCCAGAAGGAGAGTGTGGTCAGACAAGGCCACTAAGGACAGGAAAATGTCCACTCACCCTCCCTGGAGCCCCAGGAGGTAGCAGGGTCAGGAAGTGTGTGTGTGTGTGAGTGTGTGTGTGTGCGCATACCCACGCGTGTTAGGGGTCGAACAGCACCATCTGAGGCTCAGGCCTGTGCATCTTCAAAAGAAATTCTGCCCAAGTCTGGCAAGATACCACCACTCTGGGATCCATAACAGGAGTGCCAAGAGAAGTTTGCTGCTCCTTTCTCTTAACTGTGGGTCTTCACCTGAGTCTTTCATGTTTGCCCAGGCTATAGAATCCAGTTAAGCTATTGTGACTCCTCTGTGAACTCAAGAGCCTTCACAGACTCTGATACACAGGGAGACTCATAAATACTCATTAAATAAGCAAAAATGTTGGAAAGAGAAGCAAAATTCTCAGAATGAGGCTGTATCTTTTGGGAATAATGTCTTTCCTGGGGATAACACTGGGTCTTTGTGGAAATTAATGCACTGCAGGAGTTGGTTGGTAGTGCTGCCCATATCTTATATCTAAATTCACTCCCATGGAATGCCCTTGAATAGTCTTACCCGACTCACATACATGGTTGTAGGTCTTATTCTAGGGGTTACACTCTGGAGGGCCTAAAGCATGTTGGTTTATTCGTGAAGGTATCCCCCTCATCCATGAGAGCATGCAAAAGAAAGAACTGAACAACTTTGTCTTCACTCCCAACTTTAGCCAGAGGCCTCTGGGGCCTGGCACAGAGTGAGCATACAGCAAAAATGGGTTATCCCAAGGAGTCTCACTGCAGCAGATGTCTTGCCCCCAAATGCCATCCAGTGGGAGCTAGGCTCTTCTCTTCCGATCATAAAACCTTACAGCCAAGGCCACCCTGAGTCTATTCTGGGATTCCCACCCCCAGCGCACTCTACAAGGGGGCAGAGAGGGTGCCAAGCAGGCCAGTTCTGTACATTGGATCCCTTCATTAAACACTCAAAAGTTTCCTCATCCCAAAGTTGCTGAGAGATTCACCCAGCAGAAGCAGGCTTTAGGAAACCCAGGCTCCTCCTCCTGGTCCCATCAACTTTGCTATGGCTTCTTGGAATTCTTGGAACCTTTTACCTCTGATGTCTTTCCACTCCCTACCAGTGATACTGGCCCTCTACTGGCCAGAGCTACACAGAGGAAAAAACCCTGTAAAAGCAAACTCATTTCATTACTACTAAGTATTACTACTAACTTTTCAAACCCTGGATGAGTTTTGCAGAGCTCCTCCTATCTGACTGGGTGTCTGGGTAGGGGTAGTGAAGAGACTGTTTCTGCTGCTCCTCAGTCTGTATTTCCACTGTGCAGGCAAGTTGAGGATACACCAGGATGGCCAAGGAGGTGCAAACACCAAGGAGACCAGGGATCTTTGGGGGGTATCCTCCATATACCCTGATGAAGCTGGGGAGGAGTGGGCAGGGTGGGGAGCAAGCTGGCAGACCTGGTCCATGGGGAGTATTCAGAGCAAGCTGCCCTGCTCTGCCAACTCCCCTCCTCCCTTCTCCCACAGGCTCAGCCTGCAGCCCAATCCCAAAAAAACACCCTACAAGAGATCCCTCTGACCCTGGCAATCAGCACTGGGCAGTGTCATTTACAAAAGTGCTTTCAGTACAGGAGGGAAGCAAGGATGAATGCTTGGCCATTGGGAAAGCTCTACCCCAATCCACTCACTTCTGAACTAGCTAGCTCTAAGTACCATAGCCTGTATCCAGGGCTTAGTGCCAGAGAAATGCTTGGAGCTCCCTCCCTACCACCCTCTTTCCCCAAATTCCCAAAATCTGCCAAGAGGACTCTGTCCCACCATACTACATAAACTTTCTGGAGTTTCCTGAACACAAGTGAGGGTTAAGGGGCAGAGAGAGGCTCTTTCCATAGCAAGGAGGTATACTCTAGGCTCTGGTGACCTGAGCTTCAATCCTGCCTTGCAGTGGATTCTGACAGCCTACAGGATGGACCAGGCTGTTCAAGTGAACTCTCCCAGTCTAAGGCCCAAACCTGTATCCATTTTAGTAACTGAATGTGAAAATGAGGATGAACTACAATGGACCCTGAGCCCCACACTGAGTCAGAGCTCCCAAGGGTCAGGAGCCATACCCATAATCAAGTTTAATTCAAACATACTCTTTGGTAGGAAACAGGAGTGCTAATCTACCCACTCACCCTTATATCCTCAGCGGGGCAGGAAGCAGGCACCAGTTGGCATTTAACACCAGGCCTCATGCTGAGTGTTTTCATTTCCAGCATTTCATTTAATAAGATAAATGTTTGTTGAATTGAATGTACTTGACTTGCCCTCTTGGCACCCCAGTATTGCCTCAATTTCTTCTTCCTTATCTCTTTCTCAGGGTACTTGTAGGAACCAGCCAGCATTAATATTAAAGCATTTGCAGGTGAAGTGCTACTTCATTTCTCTAGCCCAGATCCGAACACCCAGCTGCCTCCCTAACAGCTCTCTTGGATACCTCTCAAGCACAACTTGTCCAGGAACAAACTCCTGATCTTAGTCTGATGCCTGTTGCCGGCAGTGTGTACCAGATGTTCAGGCCAAAACTCCGAGGTCCTCCCGCCTTCTGTTTCTCTGACCCTGCAGAGCCAACCCCTCAGCAATTCTTCCGACTCTGCATTCAGAATATACGCAGAAGCTGAGCATTTTTCAGCACTCACACCCTTTTTCCCTAGTCAAATGACATTCACTCACACCTGGATACTATCCAAGTCCCTCAGTGACTCTCTGCTTCTGCCCTTGCCCCTCAGACTTGGCAACACAGGAAAATAATTTGTGCCTTTACTTGTTTCAGCAATCCTACTTCTACCCCATAGACACACTGGTAAAAATACAACCCGGCATATATACCAGGCTCCTTACTATGGTGCTATTTGTAAGAGCCAAACACTAGACACAGGCCAATGTCCCTGGACAAACCATAGCCAGTCCACATGGTAGAGCATTGTACTCCTGAGATAAAAAGTCAGGAGAATTTTTACATTTGCTACTAGGTGATCTTTAAGATTTATCATGCGAAAAAAATAAAGTACAGAAGAGTATTTAGAGTCTGCTACATTTTATATAAAAAGAGATAAATAAATGTATGTTTTTCTTTACATTTTCAAAAAGAAACAATGAGAAAAAACTGATAGAAATGGTTTCTTATCAGGGAAGGAAAGGAACAAGACTAAATCAGACTCTTCTCAATATGCCTGTTTTATTTAGAATCACATGAAAGTTTTACATAGGGCATGTCCTGGTGAAGTAGCAGTTAGGTCAATGACCTTCTAAGGAGCACAGGCCACACACCCTTGGGTTGGAGTCCTGGGGTGGGGAGGTGGGGTTGTGGGGACAACCGGTGTGAACAACTAAATTAAAATAAAAATTAAAAAGTGGTTCTTCTCCTCTCTTCCTGCCTGCCAACTTGCTTTCATTCCTGCCTTCACCTTTCCTTTGGAGAAAAAAAAAAATGTATGTTTTAAATAATTTCAAGAAAAATCAAGATGAAAACAGCAAGGTAGATCGTACTGCTGTTCTCAGTTCTTTACCTTCAGTGGATTTCTGCCCTTTGCCACGTGATTTGCAATCCCTCTCACTAAAGAAGGAGAACATTTTTCTAGCTGTGACTCTAGAATGTGACTGTATTTTCTAAAAATGATTTCAGCAAGATTTCTAGTCCCATGTGCTCTTATAGAACAAAGCACTCCCAATCAAGTCCATTATCTACTCTTCTCAAACCCAGGCAGAACTTTGTGGCTGCCTCAATGAAGAGAATATGGCAAAAATAACACTGTTGTCTTGAGATTAGGTCATAAAGGGTAATACATCTGGTTTCCTCTCTATTTTTCTCAGGTCATCCTTAGAACTCAGCAACCATGTTGTGAGGAAGCTCAAGCCAGCCCACATGCAGAAGCACCAAGGACCCCAGGAATATCCAGCATCAATTGTAAAACATGTAAATAACGGTGTGCCCTGATGGAGTAAAGATTTGGTCAACTGCCTCCAGTCAAAGTGCATGCCACAAACATCCCAAGGACCCAGGTTTGCATACCAGGTCAGAGAGAACAACTAAGATGTACAACTAAATACAAATAACAAAGTGCTTCTTCTTCCTCTCTCCTCCTGCTTGCCTGTTGACTCACCGTCATTCTTACCTGCATCTTCTCTTAAAAAAACAAAAAGAAAAACAAAACATGTAAATGATGATGACATCTCAGGTGCTTCCAATCCACAGCCTGATCTTTCAGCTGAAGGTCCTGACACCACTGTGGTGCAGAAATGAGTCATTTCACTGCTTCTGCCCGAATTTCTGACCTACAGAATCTATGAACAAAATAATGGCTGTTTTATGCCACTAAGTTTTAGGGTAATTGGTTATACAGCCATTGAAACTACAATACTACCATTTAACTTTTGGCTTAATTATGAATTGCTTTGACTAAAGGAATGTTAGTAACATATCACTTCAAGCAGAGGTTGCAAATGTATGTGTGATACAGCATGTACTCTTGTGGGTCTGTCATCACCATGGAAAGAACACGACCTGGTGACCTGCTGTCTAAGGGTGTTGAGCAACGTGGAGCAGATCTGAACTCAAATGCAAACTGAAGTATGGCCTAGATCAGTGAATTCTAGTCAGCATGCAGATGCATGAATGAGAATAAAAATTATTATATGAAGCCACTGAGTTTTGGCTGATTTATTGTGTCATTTGATGGTTGCAACAGATAAGTGATCAAAAAGCAATCCTTACAAATTGAACAAAAACTGGGGGAAAATAAGCTTAATGATCTATACTCTTATTCTCTTAATGACATAACTACACAGAGAAGAATCATATCTAATAACTTTAAAACACAGAATTTTAACTATACATTCTAGAAAGATACACACTGAGGGAGGATAAAAGAAGGCACAAGGAAATCATAAACTACATTCATTAGGATCATAATTAGTAAAAATATCTATATTATTATTCTGAAACAAATACATATATACACTATATACATAATATATGCATGTATTATATATATATTATATTTATACACATGTGTGAAAGATTTGTTTTTATCCTGATTTGAACAAACCAAATCTAAAAATCCATTTTTGAGATAATCAAGAACAACTGAACATAGACTGGGTATTAGGTTATAATAAGAAATTATAGCTAATTTTGTTAGCTATGAGAATGCTGTTAGAACAAAAAAAAAACCACCTTTCAACTATCACAGGCATATTCTAAAGTATTTATGACTAAAATTATATATTTGAATATTGCTTGAAAATACTCCAGTCAAAAAAAAAAAAAAATAGTTGGGAGGATTACAGATGAAACAAGTCAACGAAAACTGATCGTTATTGAGACTGGGCGACAGGTTCACAGGAGGGAGTTCATCAAACCATCTTTTTTCCTTTTTTTAGAATTTGAAATAAGATCTATTTTTTAATATCTATTATTTCTTTATTTTTTTTTTTTCCTTTTACATCTGCTTGAAATTTTCATCTGCAAAGCATATGCCTGGAGGCATCTACCCTACAAAGTCAATGCAAATGTACCCCAAAGGGAGGCCAGCATGGTCCATAAGAGAAGGATAGGGCTAACATAGGGTTTTCTCTGCAGTGCACAGTTAGAGTGCAAGAGGGAGTTTTGCCTCTTCTAATCAGGCCCTGGCTCTGTCCTCAGATGGCACTTTCCCAAACCCAAGCTGGCAAGACCTTGGCTTTGAGAGCCCAATACTGACCACTCAAGGTCAGATACAGAGGTTTAGAAAATGCACTCACAGGGCCATAAGAAGGGGGAAAGCTCTTACAGCATGATTTCCAAAACAAGCTGCCTTAGTTATTCTCTCCAGTTTAGGACAAAGTCAGGATCCAAAAGGGTCTCACTAGATTGGAAGAGCTCTCCAAGTACAACCAGAGAGAACATGGTACAGATTTACACTCAGAATGCATAAACTCAGGATGGATGCATCAGCCTGGTGCTGCAATGCCCAGCAGGAGGCTGGACAAGTGCAGAGTATATGCCACAGAAAGCTCAGAAAGGAATAGAAAGGCATTTTCAGGCTGCACAAGCAAAGACCACTTGTCCCTCAGATTGCATCACTTATAGTCTATGTGATATACCAAGCCCAGTATGTTCTCTGAGCCTTCTTATCCTCAGGATGCTAACAGCCTTTGTCAGGGCATCCCAGGTCAGTAAGAGTCTCAAACTCATATCCCAGTCACAGGAGCAGAAGTCTAGTCTAGAGAAGACTAGGGTCAAGGAGGTAAAAGTATAGTTTTGCTCCTGCTAAACTTGTATACAGATGAGTCAGTTATGCCAGAGCGGGAGCCAGGACCACGAGATCGGAGACAGGAAAAAACCCACTTTGGACAAATAGAAAGAGCTTTCCATGAATGGAGTCATTTGCCTGTGAGTGATCAAAGGCCATTAATCACTGGGGTATTCGCTCCAATGCAGAGTTCCTGCTTTCAGGGATAAAGTGAGCAGATATTCTGGCATCTGTTAAAAATTAGATTAGATGCTCAAAATAAAAGGAGGATAGAGCAAACATATTACTTGCTGAAGTTAAACCACACTCCTGAAAGAAACGGCCTCACATGCTGGACCTTGACATTGGAGAACTAGCCTGAGCTCAGGGACACCATAGAGTTGCAGAAGGAATTACACCCCATCCATCTCCTCACTCTACAAGTGAAGGAATCAGCACAACTAGAGGGGACAGAACTAAAATCTTTTTCAGGCCAGCCATTGGCAAGCCCCACCCTCTCCAACCACAAAGTATTTGCCAACCCCAGGTCCCATGGAATTCACAGGCACATTGGCTTCTCTCAGAACACCTCTGGGATATGAGTGGGACAACACTCAGGAGACAAATGACAGAGCATGGCTGGGAACAGGAAGCCTGCAACAGACTCCGTAGGCCCAGGTGGTTGCTGTGCTGGCTGGCCCGTCCTCCAGTTGGAGACCAACAGCTTTTGAAGGCTCCGTGCCTACCAGAAGCAACTGAGAGGCAAGGTGCCTCTCTCCTGGTTTCAGGCTTGATTATGAGGTCATCTTGTCTATCCCGAAAGATCTTGGGAACATGATGGAGGAGCATCCTCATTTAAATCTCTGCTAATGAACCTAAAAGCTATATCTGTACTTGTTTGTTCTCCTCCATGGAGCTGATGAACAGTGGGAAGCATCATGGTTCCTTTTCACTCGTTTTACAGAAATAAGCTGTCAGAGGTAGAAGAGACTTTGGATATCATCTAGTTAAATCTCTTGTTTTCACAGAGGGGAAAAAACAAAGGAACTTCCCAGAATATACAGGCAGTTTTAGGCAATGTCAGGATTGATTAAAACCTGAGTCTCTGATCCCCACCCAGGATGCTTCTACTATTCTTCAACTACCATCCCACGCTACCCTGTCCTTTGCTCAAATGTCCTACTTCCTGATCTTTTTCCATCCTCAAAGTCCTCCCATCCTCTTGCTAAAATTTCCATCTTCTCAGAGAAAGAGGCAGGGAAGTGACGCGGCTATCCAGCTGTGATCAGTGTATGGCATTTCAGTTTGCTAAAGTCAGCTAGCTGGCTGTTTTTCTCAATCTCTCATATTAGGCCTTTGGAGCTCCCAAAAGAATAAGTTAATGCTGTGACTGTGTTTTGTAAGCTGTAAAACACTATACAAATATATGCTCTGCTATTTTAGAATATGAAATAATACAACCCCTTTTAATCATGCCTCACTTGTCTTACTTCTGCGAGACAAAAAGAAGGCAGGAGCAAACTCTAAAGAGACTTGAAGGTAAAGGCCTAAACAAATGTCCCTTTCTCTCCCACCAGACGGCAAGCCCCTCAATTAAGGGCAGAGCCCATTTCACACTCCTTTTTTTGTTCCTGACATTTTTACCGAAAAGCCTCCAGAAAGTGTTTGGCTTAGGGTTTCCTGCATACGTGGATAAAATTTCACATTAAAATCCTTCTACTTCAAAGTAGAATTAATTGTAGAAAACCTCACAACCACTCACTTATACAAAGAAAGTACAAGCCACCCTTGTTACCTACCTGTGGGTAGGAATGTGCTGAATGTATGGGCGTGACTATAGAAAAATTTCCTTACCTCTCCTTTCTTCTTCTAAAGCACCCAGATACCTCACTGGTTCTTCCGACATCTTTGGGAGAAACAGCTCTCTTCCTGAGCCAATGGCACTAGAGAGTTTAGGCTCTTGTGGGTACATGGGAAAGAGGGTATGGGGTCCAGCTGCTAAGGTTCTTTGACCTCGACAGTTGGGACCCAGAAGCCAACCTTCTACTTCTCAGAGAAAATCCCTTCATCTTTGGCCCTGACAGAAACCCCAACCATTCAAGGGTAGCCAGGACTCTCCAAGCAGTTCTGGATTTGATCCCAGAGGTGACTCTCAATGTGCTTCCATGTAATCTCGTTGGAAGGAATCAGTGATACTAGGTAGGGATCTCTGCTAGAGCAAGACTCTCTTGTAACCCTACATGCCATAGGAGCAAAGAATAGAGAGAGATCAGAGCACATGCTTGCCTGCTCCAGCCCACAGACACAGTGGACCGGAACCTAAAGTATAAGCCACGTAGGCTGAGAGAATGCCTATGATAAACACACTCCGATAGATAAGATCCAGTCTGCAAGGAGGGAACCTCAGAAGGTGGGACAAGAGAATTCCATCTCCCTTATCACAGGCAAGATTCCAGAGGCGAGGGTCCCAATTCATTCCCCAGCTATGACCAGCTTCAACCACTATGCTAGTGAAAAAAGAGGGCAGAGGGTCCTGCAGAAAAGGGGCACTGACATGAATACAGCATCAATACCAGCATGATATGTCTCTGGCACCAACTGAGAGAGCTGGGGCAGAAGTCTCCATAGCTAGATTGTCCACCAAGTTCCAACATACTAGGAGGGCCTCAAATCCTAAAGCAGCATTTAGCCCTTAGTATAAGCATGCAAGACTCAGCCATCACTTCACAGTTTTAAAAAGTGAACCCATGACATGCCCTGGTGGAGTAGTAGTCAGCCGCCTCCAGACAAGTGCAGTTCATGTACATCCCAAGGACCCAGGTTCATGTGCTGGGTCCGGGGGAAGCAACCAAGGTGAACAACTAAATAAAAAAAAAGTAAAATGTTTCTTTTTCCTCTCTCTTCCTGCCTGCCTGCCTGCCTACTCACCTTCATTCCTACCAAAACGTTTCCTTAAAATTTTTAAATTTTTTAATATTTACAGTGAGTCCCCCCTCAGAAAAAAAAAAGTAAGGTCAGAACAGACAGGGCCTGCAGAAGCTGCATGACTAGGTAGGTGGAGTGAGGAATAGCATGTGCAAAACAGCTAGTAGATTCATCGTGTCTATGAGGAAGCAAGTACCCAGTAACAATAGTTATAACTGTTACAACAGTTTTGCCACAGTAATCTCCAACTTATTACACATGGGCCACTGGCTCCAGGAACAGATTCTTCCTCAGATAGCCTGCACATAACAAAATGAGCCCCTCTCCACTTCCATTACTAACAAGGGAAAGGGTCCTATTCAGACATGCAGGACTTACAAAAGGGGGAGGATTTAAAACCTGTTCTCATAACAGCCTCCTATTTACATGTACAGGGAGGGTTCCCCCAGGATGGCTCTGAAAGATTTGCCTTCTTAAACTTAGAACTAAACCTATTCAGAGGAACCTTAGAATAGAAAAGTGTCCCACTACACTGTTCTTTAGCTCCTGAATTAGTCCAAAATCTGGCTCTATTTTCACCAACCTCTCAGTCCTTCAAGTCTAAAGACTTTAACTTAAAAAAAAAAACAAAAAAAAAAAACACAAAACTAGAATTCTTTAGCCAAAGAACAAAATTTGAATGGTTTCTAGATATAATTCCCAGTTTATAGGAAAAATACAGGATAAAGATCTTAAATGATATTACAGGGATACCATCTGAATAACCCATAATAGAAGAAACCACAAGACAAATGATACTTTCTCCAACCATAGATTGCAAAAAGGAGAAAAGGAGAACCTACAGTTTAAAGAAACTGAAGAGACAAAACAAATGCAATGTGTAGACCCTGTTTAGACCACAATTAATTAATTCATAAAATCATCAGAAAAACAACACTAACTGGATATTTACTGAGATTAAGAAGGGCTTGTTAGTCCATTTAGATGTGATCATAGTGCCATAATAACAAGTATACAAAGCCCTTGTTTTGAAGAAATATACATATTAATGATGAAATGTTGGGATGTTGGAAGCTGCTTCCATGAAGGGTAGGAAGTGAAGGAGACAGATAAACTTGATCAACAATGAGCTAATGATGGCTGTGACTAGGCAATGGGAACTCGGTAGTTTTTTTAGCTTATTCTCTTTATTTGTATATATGTTTGAAATTTTCCACATGCATTTTTTTAAAAGATATTTTCCCTTTCTAGCATTTTCATGACATTTTTTAATTGGTAGTTTCTTATCAATCTTATTAATGCTGAGAACAGCTAAATTATCAAAGCTGCCCCTTTCTCCCCGATAAGAAATACAAAAATGGTTGCCCTCTTTGGGTGAAACTTCGACATCATCACCATTCAGATATTGGGGCACTTTACTGCAAGTATGATGACATGTCTTCCATGAGAATCCAGCCACTGAGGTCAAATACAATCTTTAAAGGATAAAGCACCATTATTTACAAACCTGGTAATTAGCTGATATAGTATAACGAATCTGGCTAATCCCAGACTAGAGATGCTATGTCTGACAAATCCCTTTTAAGAAAGTAACTCAGTGTGGTTCCCAGAGTAGCCTTGCCCACCTTCCAGCAAACAGACAGGTTCTCTGTGCCCAGCTGCCTTTGGCTCAAGATATATCCGTGGCATATGGGCAAGAGGTGACCTTGGCAATGATCAAGAATTTTGAAGGGTATTGAGGGAGAGTCAATTTATCTGGTTCTCCCCCCACTTCTCCTCCACACCCCTGCATTTGACACTCTGTTCACTGTCTCTACCTGTGCAGACCACACTCCTCATGTCATTTCTCCCTCTCTCTCTACCTCGAATAATCCCACTATTTTTCCACCATTCCTTGGGATTTTCCTTCTTTTGAAGCCTGGCTCTGCCTCTCCACTCTTCTCACTTCACGACCCTTCTATAAGCACTGCCTACATGACTTCTCAGACACTGAACTGCCCAGTGTCACTCCTAGGATCTTTCTGTGATTTGGCTCTTCCAGAGTATTTGACCAACCAGATCATGAAGTGCAAGAGGATGGGGAACATCGTATATCCTTCCAGACCCTCTATAAAGTCCGGCATAGTGCTTGCTGTTGATACTGGTAGATACACTGTGGTTGATGAACTAAAGATCACTTTGCAAATGTTAAAACATGTGAAAGTCCACAGGACTAGTACAGATTAGACAGGCTGCCACTGATCTACATGGCTTCTTTGTATAATTTTTTTAAAGGTTCTTTCCAGAGTACAGATAAAAATTCATCTTTAACTGGTAGTGTGTCATAGGTGTATATAAAGGTAAAATCCCACCAACTTAAGCATTTCACTGTATATATATACACCTCAAAAAATAAGTGTATAAATGAAGAAAGGTGCCCCTTCCTCTAGGAGGATCCAGCCCACACTACGTCAGCTTGGAGAGAGGAGCCTGAGACAGGGTTCAGTATACTCTGAGCTGCTACTCCTTGGGAAAGGCACAACTACATAACTGTACATTCAACTTTGAGGCCAGAAGTGAAGAGGCTGCCTTCAAGGACTTTCCAATGCCCGAAGTACCATATCGTTCAAATGATACAGGCTAAGAAAGAAGCACTATAGGTGATGCTACTACTCACGGAATTCAGGTCAGGCTCTTCAGCCACAAATGCTGTAGCCACCCCCTCACAGAGCCCCAGTCAGCTCAGTCTGAGGATGAAAAGATGAATTCAGGCTTAGGTGACAAGGGATAATATGGCAATAAGAAAGAACCAGGACTCAGTTCACCCAGAACCTTAGTTCCATGCCCCTCTGGAGTTAGTAAAATGGTCTCCCCTTTACCTGACTGCCCACCTACCTCTATGAGGTTTCCAACTACCCCCAAATTTACAAGCTTGCTTGAAACTGTACCAATGCTCTTTCTAGAATACCCAGAAGCACATGCCACAGGGCTTCTTCTTCATCAATGGGCCAATCTGTGCAGCAGTATCTCAGAACAGAACATGCTAAATTTGGTATCAGGTACCTGAGATGCTCTGGTGAGAGGAAGCAGAAACCATTCTGATGTCGTAGAAGAGACATACCACGGAATTGCTGCTGAAGTGCTGTGACAAACCAAATATCAGCTAAAAGAGTAAATCCCATCTCATAAAGGCCCCAATCTGATATTCGGTAACAAACAGCCAGCTTACCCTGAGCCTGACAGCTACAGGACCTTAGCCACAGGCTCATGTTTGAGCCTTACCCACAGCCAGGGGTGAGATGATAAGACTGCTAAATCCATCAGGAACCCATGGCTCCCCCAAACCACAGCAGTTCATGGGTCTGTCCTATAACATAATGCATAGACTGGATAGAAATGAAATACCAAGAAGGAATATTAATAGACACCAGCTTCCTTCCTGCCAATCTGAGCTGACCAAGTCTTTCCAATATTTATATGCTTGGCTCTGAAATATCAGATAAACTACAAGCCGAGTAGACTGATTACCAGAAGAGAAATGTCAAATCCCTATATAAAGAAATCCAAAAACAAGGTGTTTTTTTCATTTAGTTGTACATGCTTTTCCCTTGGAGGGAGAGCTCTAAAGCCTGGGTGAGCCTTTCTCGAGTTAAAACTCAAACAGCATCTCAGCACACAAGAAAATGGACAGCATTCGCAGTGCTATCCAATTGTGTGCTATCCAACTGCATTACTGTAATAGCTAATGTAAAATGGGCAAACCCCACCTCTAAAAGGGATGCTCACAGGCTGGCTATCTGTGGCAGATTTCAGGCTATTAAATGATGTTCATTACTGTTAGTTGTCTAAGAAATGACTTCTGAAGAAATAAACACGTAAGAGGCACAGTTGGGCAGTAGAAGAGTGAAAAATTGTGCTCCTTCATGGTTTATGTGTTCTTACACAGAAAAGCCAAGCCAACATTATCAGCAGACTCACATGGAGCTGGAAGCATCCCCCCTCCACTGGTTTTGCTACTCCCCAGGCCTATTTGATGTAAAGATAATGCCCTCTATTTTATCTTGTTATCTTTAGTAGCTTTCATGAGGTTTTTTTTTTGTCTACTAATTTATTATATATTGGCATTCCCTTCTACTGCATTCAGTGTCACTTGATTGTTTTTGTAAGACCTTAATTGGCATACATCTTAAACAAGCTGCTTTTTCAGTATTTGGTCAGAGATGTTCTGTTTAAAGCCTCCTACCTGGGTTTTAGTTGTTTCAATGGTTTGAGTCGAAATCATAAAGCAACAGGAACATATTTGGTGCTAGATGATTCAACAGCATTTTGCTTCACCCCAAAGTGTTTCACTAAACCTTGGCACATGACCCTGTTAGTACTGTTAAGTCTAAATAACTACCTTTTGATGTTCAGTGGCATTTTTCTTTCCTCCAAACATGATTTTAGTCACTAAATGTCTGAGGAAATCACATGACCAAGTTCATGGTTCAACTATTTCTATATTGCTCTGTTTCAAGCAGTGACACTTATCTTTTTTGACAACCACTCCCATTGTGCTCTTCTCTTGGCCCAATACAATGGACCCATGCAGACAGGGAGGTGGTTTTCCATCCCACTGCTCCTTAGTGCGGAGGACCCAGGCTGAGGTTACATAAGCCCCTCCTGAGCCTGGCGTTGGGGGGAAGCGAATTTGGGGTTCGTGACGGAGTCACGGTCTGCAGGCCCGGACTGACCCTGCGCTCACCATCCTGCCTTGCCAAGGCGGGGCGGCTGGAAAGGTAGGGCCGCTTTCCGCGACCATCTGGCTCACGCCAATAAGGCTGGGTTCAAAGTAGGGCCACGCGTCCGACCTCACTGTCCAGACTAGATCCAGGGGTAGGTTCTGGCTCCCGCCTCAAACTGCAGCTCCCCGCCCCACGGGCGTCGCGACGCGCGCTTACCTGCCCGAGCCGGGACCGGGGCCGGGGCCGGGGCCGGGGCCGGGGCCGGGGCCGGGGCTGGGACTAGGGCCTGGGCCAGGTGGTCCAGCTGCCGCCCGCGCCGCGCCCGCCGCGGGGAGCTGTCCGCCGCCGGCCGGTGCTGAAGGCGGCTTCCCTGTACCGGGGCCCGGGCCCGGGCCGGAGCCTCCCGGCGGCAGCGGCCCATCGCCAGCGCCACCCTCCAAGCTGGCCTCGTTGCCCATGGCGAGCAGGCGGGCGGGCGGGGTCGGGGTCACGCTGGGCCCGGGCCAGCGGCTCCGGGGCTGCTGCTCACACGCTAGGTACCGCCGCCGCCGCCATCTCCCAGCTCGGCTCGCGCCGCCGACCGCCGCTGCGCATGCGCTGAAGAGGTCTGCGTGCCCCTTTCCTGCACACGCCCCCACCACCACCGCGCGCGCGCGCGCTCCCGCCGATCTATGAAGGCGCGTGTCCACCAGCCAGCGGCGGGGTCGCGGGTAAACCGGGGCCGGAGCCAGCGCATGCGCCCTCCGAGGCCTACGCCGCCCTCCTGTGCTACCCGGAATCCTGCCCTGGTTGGCGAAAGCTTTCCACAGAATCAGGATAGAGGGGCACCCTGCACAAGAAGGGGCTGCGGAATAGCCACACCAAGCCAGAAGCAGGATTCAGTGGCGCATCCTGTCCTAGAATTCTCGGGAGTGGGGGCTCTACTTTGTGTAATCACAGTACTGTAGCTGTCAGACTTCGTGGGGACAGACTTCAAAGATGAACCTCCTCTGTGGCTCAGAGTGTGGATATTCAAGTGTTGAAAAGGCAAAAGAACAAGGGTCGTCAGAGGCACACATTCACAGAAGGGCCAGGAGAGAGGATGCTGAATAATTGGGATAGATATGAGGGTCTCCGCGAGGCCAGCTGGGAAATGAACACTGCATCTTCATGGCAATAGAAACAATCTAGGATTCATGCCGAAGCCTGGTCTCACTTGAGACAAGAGCCTCAGGAAGTGTCCCTGGGAAAGCCGGAGGGTGTGTCAGAGTTGGCCTAAAGCCAGTTGGAAGGTGGCCTCAGCAGGCCCTGAAACAGTGACCTTGGGAATGGGAAAGAGAAGTCGCTGTTTCTCAGAGGCCTTGCTTTGTGACTCCTGGAGATAGTAGATGAGGGGCTGCAGGCTGCCTCTGCATTAACCTGCGAGCTCTCCAAATTACTTTTCTGTGACCTTCCTTCAATATTTGCATACTTCTCAGGATGCTCGCCCTCATGGCTTCTCACACAGGCCTGTGCTTTCCTGAGGAAAAATATTTCCTAGAAGTTCCAGACTATAAATTCCTGGCTCCATAAATCATGGCTGTATAGAAGAATTTGAGTAAACTTGGACCCATTATACAAACCCATTTAATTCTCCTAATGGTGAGGAATACTTCAGATGGGATGCCAGCAGTTCTAACTTGACATGGAATAATCCAAGAATGGCAGTGAATACTAAATAGCCAACCTGATGGACAGACTTTAGCTGGACCATCCCCTCTGCACTCTGAACTGTTCCTCCCAGCTTCTGGGAAGGATTTTCCCTGACGCCTGGACTTGCGGAGACTGCCAGTGATGATCAGAGCTTCTCTGCCCATGTTATGACGGTACTTACTGTGTTTCCTCCTGTGCTGTAGGACATTTGAATCAACTTCATGAGTGGCTAGTGACTACATGTGCACATCTGGATTGCACAAGGATCCACATTTCAACCCAGAACTTTGCCAGATAGGACTTTGGCAACTGACTTGACCCACCAAATGTCCATTTTCTAACCTGTAAAGTTATGATAATATTAGCCTCTCTGGCACGGGGGTTGTAGAGAGATGGAGTGGCTGATGTAGGTAAAATACAAGGACAAGTGTCTGGCAAACACATGACCAACTCCATAATGGCTGTTTCTCTGATGGGCAGCCTAGGTTGGGGGGCGCAGGCGGGTTGTATCACGTCTTTTCTCCTGGGGGAGAATATGCATACAGCCACTATGGGCAGGCTAATGACCTGACCTTGGCTCCACCCAGGCACTTCTAGCTTCATAGATATGTGTGGGCTTGCACTGCTTGGAAGCAGGAGAGAGAAGGATGTTTGTTTTTCTGTCACAAGAAGTCACAAGAACTATGACTTTTCTCAGCTTTAAATCAACACTCCCTGGTTCCTATGGGGATAATTAGCCCTACCCAGTCAGTGGGCCTGGGGGACTTTGCCTCCTCAGAGTGGATTCATGGCTGTTAGCAGACCTCCAGAGTCTCTGCTACCTTGGTGACAGAAGACATAGCACAGTGGACCCAGGAGGACCAGGAAGTGCAGGTTAGTGGCTCCCCTACTTTCCTTTCAAACTCTCAGCTCTACTTCCTCTGAGGAACATCCCCAGGAACATGCCTGTTCTGTCCACATCCACCCCGACACACAGTCTAGGGACTCCTGCCAGTCACAGGATGGTGCTAGCCTCTGGTTCCCTAGGGCTCTGATTCAGTCTTTCACTTTCATTTACTGTTCCAAGGGTTGTTTTCTTCCTCTTGACCTAGTCTAAGAGCCCCTTAGCAGCAGGACCTTGTCTGATTTGTTCTAACCCCTGAGCTGGCAGAATCTCAGAGACTGCTGTTTGGGCTGATTTCTCCATGGGGTGCTGAGCATTTCTGTCATCTGATCTTCCAAGGGACTTCACCAACCACCATGCTTAAAAGCACCCCACAGAGACCTGTGGCTGTAGCTCGTGCATCACTGTATTTAGATAGTTGACTTAATAAATAACAGGAAGGGTCCTGGCATTGCCCCCAGAGTTTCTCCTTATGGAGGAGTCATAGATGAGCTGTCTCTACTCACATAGGTGAATTTTCTAGGACTGACAAGTGAACAAACAAATCTCTCAGTTTACACAAACCTGCTATGTCTAGGAACATTCCCTCCTGGGCCCAGCTGTTAGCTGGCTAGGACCTGGAGACCCTGAAGAAGTTTCCCAGCCCTCTAAATTTCACTTGCTGAAATAGCTTCTCACTTCAGTGTGATATGTAACAACAGTTTGGGGGAAAAGTTAAATGGGAAGGGAATCAATTTACATGCCAAAGCAGGACTGATGGATGGAAGCACGTCCACTTACTTTTTCAGTTTGTGTTCTTAAATACACTTGTAAAAGACCAGAGGGGAAATGGAATAGGGGGACGGTGGGGAGGGCGGTGGACAGGGCGGTGGACGGGGCGATGGGGGGGGCGGTGCGGTATCCACCCAGGTAGGAAAAGGCCCTGTTAAGGGTTTAGTCAGCTCACTGCTAGGATTTGTGGAAATGATTAGTCATTGGAAGGCAAATCTTGGGAGAATGAAAAGAGAGCAGGGCCCCAGGAGCTACACCAAGGCCAGCTGGACCCTGGGTAAAGCAACATGCAGTTCAGTCCCAGGAAGGGAAAGAAGCTGAAGAGAAGACTCTGGGGATTTCCTGCTTCCCCATACAGTTCAGGTCACACTGGGGTGTTACTTCCGTCCACCAGAAGATGTGATTCAAAGATGAAGATGCTGGGTATGCCCTGGTGGAGTAGTGGTTGGGCGTAGTCCACATGCATTCCAAGGTCCTAGATTCCCGACTCAGGGCCGGGGGAACAACCAGGATATACAACTAACTAAATTAAACTTAAGCAAACTAAATTAAAAACAAACAAAGATGATGCTGACAGGAGTGAAAAAGAATGGCAATTTTGCAGGTAAGAAGAGGAAGTAAAGAGAGTGGAGGTGGAGGAAAATTAGAAAGATAATTAAGGACAGTTCTTGATGACACGGTGCCATGGGCTCCCACTGAGTCTGGGAGCCAGGAAAGCCAGCTCCTGCCTGAAGGACCTCCTTAGTTCTGCCTCTCCTTTTTGCTGTAATGCTTGTTGAAGCCTGTAACACATCCCAGTGAGAAGCAACTCAGGAATTGACTACCTGTCCCCACTCATCCTCTGGAATGGAGAAACAGAACTGAAGAGGAAGGGAGCCCAAAGAAAGCATTTCTTTCCTGGCTGAGGTTTGTCAGCACTACCCACTAAGATGGGAAGTAAGGTGGCTCAGGCTGCTGTAAGGCCACAAAAAAGAGACCTAATTTCTATCCAGCTCAGCAGCCCACTTTGGCTGGTCTAAACAATTTTGCTCCTGTCTTCAGCTGGCCTAAGGCCTTTGGTAGAGCAGGAAAAGGGAGCAAATCTGAAAAGTGTAGTTTTGCTTGATGTCTTGTTTGCATAATTTCTTTCCTATTGCAATATGCAAATCTTCACTTGCATTATGTGAAAAAAGCTAGTAAAAACTCACATCAGAAACATTTACTACCAGCCTAACCCCACCGCCCATGCATTGCTCCTAAGAAGCTAATTAAGCCCTATTTGCTATTAGAGTTATGTGTTTCTGAAAGCTTGTTATGACAAGAAAAAATAATGAAGTCACAGTTTCTCCAAGTTGTAAATGTCCAAATCCAAACACACTGCTTTACTTGCCCTGCTGCACTCCCCCAGACAGGCCCCCAGCATGGTTTTGCCTGTCTCATTGATGCATACACATGATTGTCTTCCTTCCCCAGGGCATGCCCAACTCCTACTCAGTGCCAGGCCCACTGGCGGGACCTGCCCTCAAGGAGCTCAATTTGCAGAAGAGAGACAGGCATACAAATCACTTGTCATAACCATCGAAAATACCACCTCATACCCTATTGCAATCCTTCCCACTAGGATCCCAGTTCCCGTAGAGTTTCCTCCATTTACCTCTGTTCCATGGATGGACATGTGGGTGAAGGAGTGGGGAACAGATCCAGGTGAGAGGTCATGCCCTTATGTTCTCTGCCAGCCAGCCCACATGTCCTGCCCCAGGCAATAGAGATTCAGACATAACTTGGACAGTTTAGAGGCAGAGTTATTTACTCAGCCTCTCTGTCAGGCTCAGTTCTGCATGTCTTCAGGTAAGTCCATTAGAGGGTTCCTATCTCCTGATCTCTCAGTGGCTCTACTATGCAAATCCAGGCATGTTATTGAGAATCATCCTTTACCAGATGATTTCAGGGATTTCAGGCCATGCATGAGACAGAGCCACTCTACACTGAACTTCATCTTTGTCCTGATCAGAGTTAATCACAATCCACAATAAGACTTGTTAGCCCTTACTGAGTGCCTAGGAAGCTACCAGGAGCTTGCCTTGCAGGAAAGACAAACAGAAAAGATTCAGTAAGATCTCTGATGATGAAACAAACCTATGGTAAGTAGAAAGGTCCACAGTCCCTTAGGCCTCTGACAGGATGAATGATTTCATCCAGTTATGTGCAGTACTTCTGAGCCCTAGAATAAGGATAGTACCATGCTAGGCATCAAGGATGAAGCAGAAACCAAGACTGTTGAGTTACTTTGTCCTCACTATACTTGCAGTCTCCATGTCTGGCCTTTGCCCTACTTCTGCAGAAACCAGGTCCTGAACCTGGAGGGTTTGATTGCTGACCCTCAGTGCAGGACCACTATCTGTCCCATAACAATGGATGTGGCCAGAGCATCTCTAGGCCAGGCTGTGAAGGCTAAAATCACACTCTGGCATTGGGGTTCTGAGGAGAGCTTCATGCCTCTAGGTTTCAGGCTTTGTTAGCAGCTACCGTTTAAGCAGCAGTATCTAGGATACCTATTCTAATTATGAATTAATAATTCCTCCAGCTGGGAGGCCTGGCATGGGCTTCAGCTTTCTGGTAAGGTGGTCTTATTGATGAAGAGCTAACAGTGCAGACTGAGGGAGTCCTAGTGAGGCTGGGAAAAAAAATAGCCTCCATTTGCCACCAAGATAAAAGGCCACGTATTCAGCTGACCCCAACCCCATACCCACCATCTGTGCTGATTCCAACCCTTGATTTGTTTCAGGGATCCTTTGGGGACTCACAAGGTCAATATCCTTCTCTTGACCCCTCCTGGCCCAGAGCCTCTTTGAGTAGGCTGAAGATCCAGGGGTAAAATGATGTGCTGGGACCCAGGGCAGGGCTTGGAGACACAGTGGTTGCTGAATTAGAGCCTTTGGGATTACAGTCAATGCCTCCTTGGCCTCACTGTACTGGACACAAACAGGAAGATTGTTCCCTATACCCCGTCCCAGATATATAATCTGTTCATCAAATAAGAGCAAACTCCATCCCTGTCAGTATCTACCAAGCCCAGCTCAATCAGACACTTCCCAAGGGTGAGTTCATCCTGAACAAAGTTGATCATCTCCTGGCAGCAGCACACCCAGAGATAAGCTGCTGCCACCTCCCAGCAGGACCTCCCCACTTCTACTCTCAAGGGCTATACAGTCCCTTCACTGTTCTCTCCCAAGACTTTTTGGAACAGGTGCTGGGGAAAGCTGGGATTGATGCCTGAGAAGGCAGCTGGCCTGACTTGAGATCCCAGTCGTGTTGGCAAGTCTCAGACTTTGACTTTGCCCCCTACAGCCTATGGCTGCAACACCACAAGGATGAAAGGCAACACAACCCTTAGTCCTAGCCCACGAACGCCTGGCCAGCTGCCCAGGGGATGTTTCCTGCTGTCTTAGTGGGTGTCCAGGGCTGTAGTGACATGCTGTAGTGACAGCTTTGGGTAAGTTTAGGGCTGCCATACCTCCCAGTTTGACAGGGTTTGTCCCCATTCAGCATTGAAGCCTTTGAAACCACTGAACATTGAAACCTCCCCCTTCCTCCAGTCCCTGAACAGGGTACCCTCCCCCCAACTGTCACCCTCCTGAATCCTGACAATACTCCAACTGGTCCTATTTCACTCTAAAAATTATGGTTGGCACACCCTTATGATTCGGGTGGCTGAAATGGCTGGGGTGTGGACCATGTAAAGCCTAAGGACCTGAGTTGGGGGAAGGGCACTAAAATAGACAACTAAATAAAAATGCTCTTCCTCCTCTTTCATTTTTTGTTTTATTTTCATTTAGTTGTTCACATTAGTTGCCCCCCCTGGCCCCCACTCCACCCACCCCATTCCTGGATGAGAACCCAGGTCTTTGGGACGTATGTACTTGGCCTGAGGCAGAGAACCTAACTGCTACTCCACCAGGGCTCGCCTCTTCCTCTCTTTTAAAATATATAAATAAAAGTTAGAATTAGATAAGCCTAAGTAAATTGTTCCCCAGGGTCAACCACCAAAAAGTGACTCACTGCTTCCCCACCCTCACCAGCTTCTAGTGTCAAGTGTGTTCCCCCGGGGTCATAGACCCCCAGCATGCAACCAGAGATGTCTGGCTTCCATCGGGGACCCTCCCAGATCCCACCGTACTTTAGGATGGGTGGTGGGGGAGGTGTACCGGGGGAGGGAGGCGAAAGTCAATCGGAAATCTGGGCTCCAAACTCGCCCTTCCTAATCCTTGCGGAATTCTTTTTCCGAGGGTCAGAGGCCCCAGCAGGCTCAGAACCTCAGCTGCGCTCACTAAGTACCGTGCAGCAGTGACTGAGCGAAAGAAAACTGACCCGGTTACACCCACCAGTCTGCAGCCTAGGCCCGGACGGTTCCCAGCCGACTGCCCTAAAGTCTCAGACCAGCCCACAGCCCCGCTCAGCCCTGCACTCTAGTCCAGTTCCTGTTCGTCTCGGCTCAGGTCAGTGCCAAGTTCAGCGGCATCCTCCTTGCCCCACCCGAGAGGCGTGACTTAACCCCGCCCACAGACCGACTCGTCAGCTCCGCCAACTGCTGGCAAGCTTACTCCGGCCTCTGGCGCCACCTCCTGAGAGCCCACGGGCACTGTATCCCACTTCGGCCAAGGTTGGTAGGTGATGGGATTTGCCTGGCTGACCTGGCACGTGGGACCACTAAGGTAGAGAGCCTCCCCGAACCCACCCAAGAGCACTGTCCTGGCCACACAGAGCCTTCCACAAGGACGCGAATAGCGTTCTCCAGCTATCTCTACCAAAGCAGGTGCAATGATGCTAATGAGGGCCCTTTGCCCCAGGATGTTCACAGGCGGTCTCCTGCAGGAGCATCCTACCCCATCAGATGGAAACCCTACTTTGAATCTTGTCCTATATACTCTTCTAGGTCTCCTTGGGTCCCCATAAGGGAGATGGTACCTAGTATGCCCCACTGCGAACTTCAAATAATTATTAGCTGCTCTGAAATGTGAACAAAATTTTATAATCAGGAAAAAAATCTAGTGTTTGGGTCACTTAGAATTGCTCCTACCCTTGACCTCTCTGGGTTTCAGTCCACTTACCTCAAAACAGTAATTAGAAGGTAAGCAAAGCAGGAAAAGAGGAAGTCATTAACCAATTTTTATTTTTAATATCTAGTAACAAAGGAGTGAAGCTCACTCTGGAAAACTGATAGAGTGAGGCCTTTAGAGGAGCTGGGGAGGGCCTTTTCTAGGAGCTTTTGTCTGTTGGAAACAAGTGGATGCCAGATTAGTCTTCAGTTGCCACCAAACTAGTGGTATTTGAGAGGAGTAGGCTGGCTAGATGCTCCTAGACATCTCAATATTCTCCAATAACCCTAGAGCAGGTTTGGTCTAAGGATATTGACCTAAAGCACTGCTGTTATGTCAGGAGAGAATGCAGGTTCTTCTAGCCTCGCATGGAGTATCCATTTATAGGCAGTCATGCTGGGATTCTAATTCCACTCTCTAGTTCCTGGAGTGTTTCAGAACCCCTTGGAGACCAGCATTATCCCCACCTCGCCGACAGGGAAGTCTGGAAAAATGGATCCCAGAAACTTGCGGTGGGTCAGATGCAGATGGGAAGGCAGATTTCTGTGGATCTGACAGTCTACTCTCCCTTCCCCCTCTGTATCATTTACTTTCTGCCCCTGCCTTCCACCACCCTCTCCTTCCAGCTCCAAAGACCTGAGTAGACAGTCCCCACCCCCAACAAGGTGAAGTCACAGTCACAGTCACTTGGCAGTAGTACTGGGACAGGGGCTTGCCAGGCCAAATATCAGATATCCCCAAAGGAGAGCAGGGTAGAGCAGAGGCTAGAGGTCCTTGTGGCTTCTCTTCCTCCTGCCCTGCTGACCTCACTCCTCTTTGCTGAAACAAAGGATCTCTTCATTCAAGGTCAGTGTGGTGAGTTCACTCAGAATCCAGTGGCTGCAGATTATATGTTAAGCAGAACTTCCTGAGGCCAAGAGAGCAAGGGCAGGGTCATCTCCTGGGCTCCTGCTACAGATCTTGAGAATGAGGTTATGTGTTCTTGAACAGTACTTCATGACACTTGTCAGTGTTATGTCCCACTAGCTATTTGACCCTCATCAACTCCCCATTCTGGGACTCAGCTCTAAGCAATATGGGATCCATCTCCACTTTGAGTCTTAACTGTTGTGATCAGAACAGCCTGGAGGCACCAGTAGTTCTGTGACCAAAAGGCCCCTGTCTCTGTAAACACAACTACTGGATCCCTTGCCCCACACACCCTGGGCAGTTTTCCAGACAACCCAACTCATTCCTGGGCCAGTGAATGAATCATGCTAAGCCTACCCAGCTGGCCCGTCCAGATCAGGCAGGGTATTTAGAGGCAAGCTCCAACATCTATAGGCCCAGAGACTGACAGAAGCCTTTTTGCCCTTCTTGCCCACTCCGAAGTCAAGGCAAAACCTGTCATGAGGGCATGTCCTGGTGGCCTAGCAGTCTAGTACATCCTGGGAACAGTTCCACATGCATCCCAAGCTCCTGGGTTCAAGAACTAGGGCCCCGGGGAACAACCAGTGTAGACAACTAAATAAAAATAGAAGTGCTTCCTCCTCCTCTCTTCCTGCCTGCCTCTGCTCACTATCATTCCTGTCTGCACCTTTCCTTTAAAAAACGAAACAAAAAAAACCCCCTACCATGAGATACCTGGGAGACTGGTTATCCCCGAGTCCACAAAGCAGCGTAGTAGTAGCGAAGCTGCTGGAGCATAGCTGCAGCCAGAACTCCTAAGTCCCTACCTTCACATGGGATGTCTTTAGAACCCCTGCCCAGGAGTTACAGGGGCTGACCCACTTGGGGGGCAAGAAGCCTATGGCAGGGATGTGTGGGAAAAGTTACCATCCTCCTGTCCCTCCCAGTCTCACTGAGTCATCTGCACACCCCCATCCTACAGTGAAAAAATTGAGACTGAAGACCTATCTCAGCTGGCTCAGGCAAGAATGTTAAGGGGTCTCATGTGTTGACAGAGCTTCTGGAATACAACTTGCCTGGGGGCACAGAAACGATGAGACTGTGGAAGCTCTCAGGCCAACTGCTCAAAGGCAGTCGGCCTGGCTAGGGACCCTTTTCCCTCTGCCACCTGGATTCCAGCCCCCCACCACTGATGTCCTAAATGCATAGGGACCAGGGAAATAAATGCTTGGAGGCAATGGCATTGTAATAAAGACACTTTTTTTTATTTAGTTTGATATGTTTCTATACAGAATGCAGAAAACACATGTGAAAATCATACAGAAGGAAATGAAAACACATCAGTGGTTGGCGAACACTTGAATGTAGATTGGCTCTCTGTCTCAGAGTGCAACGGCCAGCGCCAGCCCGAGCTCAGGGGAGGAAGCTGCCTGCGAGGGCACTGCTGCTGTTGCTATTCTGTTCACTGCCCCACAGCCTCCGGTTGCTGTGGCAACGGGCCATTCTGGGCCAGCCTGGGTTCTGTGTGGCAGTGCCCGATGGTGGGTTGCTAGGGGCAACAGATCAGTTTGGAAGGCCTTTCAAAGTCCTCACCTGGAACACGGAATTGTTTACTTTTTGACAAGGATATAGAAATCATCTCACCAGGTCAGACTCCATTTGTGCTCCTGATTTTGGGGAACTGGGAAAATGCCAGTTTGGATCAGGGCTTTGAGGTACAAGGCCCAGTCAATCACCAAAGGTCCACTGAGTCCTCATCTACAGGCTCCCCCACCAACAGAGGCACTGCTCACTCATCACCAGGCCAGGCGGGGGCTGGACCCTGTAGGACAAGGTGCAAGGGGAAATACCCTCTGGAGAGGGGAGGGTGGACAACCCCTCCCCAGCAGCTGACCCTCCCCTACGGAGGCAGCACACGCGAATCCTCTATAAAATGGTTCGATATGGCTTAGAAGTGGCTGCTTGGTGAGCAAAGGGAGCCTGGGTCCATCCAGTCAGTCTTCTGTCAGGGAAGGGATACATTATTGCAAAAGGCATTCCTCCCTAAAAGGTACCCAAAATAACTGCCAGACATCAATAAAAGTCATGCTCAAAATGGTTTCTTCCAAAGGAGGAAAAAAAAAGCAGAGTGGGTGCCCCTGAGTCACGGGACAGAGATGCAAATGGACAGACAGATATTCTGCTAAAAAAGGCAAACGAAGCCCCAGTGTAATTCCAGAATTTAAACCGTTAGGAAAAGAAGGGGAGAGGGGGGGAATCAAAATGAGCAAAGCCGTCAGTCCCATGGAATCAACACTAAGAGCTTGTACAAACTGCTGTAGAGCATCACCATTTTTAATCGTTTTTTTTTAGTAAAACAATTTGAGGCTATATAAAAACTTTAGTAAAAAATTAGCTTTGAGAGCCCACAGATTTCTACTATGAACTATTGCTGGCATTCCTCCCCAGCTGCCAGACCTTTTCCAGCCACTTAGGGCCAAGGCCTGGAACTGGAGTGCCAGAGAAGAGGGGTGGGGTGGGTCAGGGTGGGGCTGTGGACTGTTCGGACAACGAGGCCCAGGTCAAGTGAGGAAAGAGCATCACATGACATAAAAATATTGCATCTTCACCAAAATGTCCCCCCACTGAGTGTTTCAAAAACCATGATATTCCTTTTGAGAAGGGGAAAAAGCACACAGAGAAGGGTAAAAGAAAATAAGTTGAGGTGGTTGAGACCCTTGACTTCCCCAGCCCCCCCACGAGCAGCTGGCCCACCCTGGAGCACCTAGGTTGGGGGCCATGGCCACCGTTGCCTCTTGGAGTCCCTTTTCCATGGAAATGAAGACCCCTGGGTGGTGGGCCACTAGCGTGCATGGGGTGAGGGTATGGATGTCCACGGCCCAAGAGGCCTCTCCAGCTTCCAGCCCCTGGCAACAGCGGAGAGCAAGCCCAGCACCAGGGCCGGGAGGCCTCCAGGCAGACACTGGGGTATCAGAGCAACCAAGTTACGTAGTGTGAAAAAATAGGATTCCTTTGATAAAAAATACTGTCCCTTGGTCTTCTCTTAAGTTTGAAACACCCCGGGAGCTTATTTTTAGCAAAGCAATTCCCCATACCCACCCAAAAATTATACATACAAGTTTAGGTAAACAGCAGATTAAATGTAAAAACTTAACTTGAACTTCTGAAAGTCCTTTGAACTTAATCTTTAGCTACTGTTTTCCATGTTACATCCTGCAGCTATAGACACACGTGAATAGAAAAAACAGTACAGTTAGTGTTAAAGGCAAAACGCAGAGAGCCGGGAGGCTGCCCAGCACTGCCTGCGAGTTCATTCACGGTTCCTCGCTCCCTCCATCTACCTCTACTCCAAACAGTGCTTTCAGAGCCAGCCATCAAAAACGCAGCGAAGAATTTTCTATGAACAAACAAAAAGCTGTTAGGCAAAAAATAAGAGTAAAAATGTCCCCAAAGTCTCTCCAGCTGCTTTGGGGTTTAGGAGGACCAGAGAGGGCAGGCTTGTCCAGGCCCTGTGTGTGTCAGTGTGCTAGGTCAGGTGTTGACTCCCAGTGGGCGATGGTCTGCGGGCCACCGGTCTCCACAGACAACACCGTGTTGTCTCCAGGGCCCTGCCCTACCCCTGCCTCCACCCAGGCGCTTGTGGGTTAAGGGGGAACATAGGGAGGAGGTGACCGGTAAGGGGTCATGTTCTTGGGACGGGTACCCTTACCCTCCATGGGGGCTGTGAAGGGCGGGGGTGGCTGGTAGGGAGGCGCATTGGGATCCTCATCCCGCAGGGGTGTGTACTCTCCCACGGTGTCCTGGTTCAGAGGAGTGGTCTCGGGCACACTCTGGTTGGGGTACTCGGGAGGGGGAAGGGGGGCTTTCTCCTCCTGCAGGATGAGTGGCATGCTGGAGGAGGGTGGGGGCTTGGAATCATCCAGCTCATCTGCAAAGATGATAGGCACTCCCTTCTTGATGAAGGTAGCCTGGTCCTCAAGCGTGAGCTTGCCCTTCCGCTTCTTACGATAGCAGATCATAGCGATGATGCCAGCAATCAGCAGGATGGCTGCAACCACCACGGCTGGAATGACTGTGTGCAGGTAGACATCATCCTCACTGCTCTTCTCAGGGTCCCTGTCTGGCACCTCTGTGGGTGGTGCCACTGAGGATACCTTCCTGGGCGGTGTCACAGGGACAAACTGTAGATTCCCACAGCTGCCAGAGCCTGTCACAGTAATGGTCATGGCCTTGAAGTCAGGCTCCAAGGCATTGGAGAAGGCGGCCCGAGGTTTCCCATCATCCTCAGCAATCCTTCGGCTCAGCCCCATGACCTGCTCTTTGGGACAGGGATCGAGGGGCAGTGTGTTGTTGGTCCATTCCACCAAGATGGAGCCCTGGGTGATATTCTGCAGTGTGATGGTGCTGCAGTTGCGGTCCCCAAAGGCGAAGGCCAGTTTCTTCACCAGGGCAATCTTCTTGTGTATGTCATTCACCACGGGTGTTGGGTCACCCATAAACTTGGCCTTGAACCTTGCAGGAGCTCTGTCCCCTTGAGGGCGCCTGTGGACATGGATCTCGAAGGCATCGACAGCTGATAGGCCCCCCTTGTCTGTGGCATGCATGAAATACTCATGCTTTCCCACATGACTGCTATCAGGCAGGCCATACATGAGCTGGCTGTTACTGTTAAACTGTACCCAGGACTTCTCGCCTACTAGCTGCTGTTCCCGAAGCTTCAAGGTTAGCTTTAGTTTGTCAGTGGTGGTATCTTCATTGTCATAGAAGGTATCTGACGGGATCTTCACCTCAAAGTAGGTGCCAACCCAGGCATCCACCCTATCGATGTGATTCTTGAGTTCTGGGCGCTGGTTAGGTTCCCCTCCACGGGGCAACCCACTGGTGGTGGTGCGGATACGAGTAGGTGGGGAGGACGTTTCCAATCTGGTGATGGGAGCTTTGGTGGTGACTCGAGGCACTGGTCGGGGTGTCCGTGGCTTCTTGGTTGGCCTGCGAGTTGTGGTGGCTGAGGAGTCAGTCGAGGGTGTGGCTGGTTTTGGCGTGGACACTCTTGGCTTCTTGGTGGTAGCTGTGGGAGGGGTAACCACTGCTGTGGGCTCCACGTAGCCAGGAATGGTCATTGTTGGGCGGATCTGGCCAGGAATTGTGGTGCCAGCTTCTGACACCCGTGTGGGCTGGATGGGGCCTAGGGTTGGTGTCTGAACAATGGCACCTCGAGTCCGAATGGTGACTGTGGGCTTCCCTGGAACAGGATCCCGGACTGGAGGAACAATGGTCTCTGTCGGAGGAGCAATGGCTGGAGATGTGGGAGTGGGCACAATCCTGGATGGTGGCTCCTGGATGGCTGTAGTCGGGGGCCCAATGGCAGTAACAGGTGTGGGTGTGGCATGGATCTGCCTCCGGATACGTTTGGGAAGAGGTGGTTTCTTGTTGGCGATGTGCCAACCCACCACAGGGTAGCCAAGTTGGGCAGACATAGCACCCTCCCTGGCAGGGGCTTCCACACTATGAATGTCAGGCACACTATTCTGGTTCAGGGAGCAGCCCAGCTTCCAAGAGAGCAGGGCCCCATTCTCCACTACCTTTTTTGCATTTCCTGGGCCAGCCATGAAAGCCGACATGTCAAAAAGTCTGTTATTTACCACTGGCACCAACTTCATGTTGTGAAGTTCCACTTCTGAGAAGCTCTGCATCTTATGCAGGAGGTCAATCCTTTGCTTTGGGGTCATCTTGGTGAGGTCAGCATCCAGAATTACCGTCAGGACAGTAACAGGCTCATCGGCAGCACACACAGATGACACCACTTCACCAGGGTCTGGTGACACAGCCCTCATGGACTGTGGCTCACTGTGGTCTTCGGGATAGACCTCGATGGAGAACACACTAGAGGTCTGAGGGACATGGCTCCCATTATCCCCCAGCTGTGCAGAACTGACTGAAATGTAATGCACACCCTTATCGGTGTCAAGGGGTAGGCCCTCCAGGGTGTGGCTCTCCGGGTCCCAGTGCAGCCAGGATGGCAAAGCCTCCTTCCCCGCCGCTGATACCTAGAAGAGACACCAGCATGAATTAAGCACTACTGTCACTGCAAGACCTGAAAAAAGATCATAACCCTTAGCTACCGACCCAATCTGAACTGTGATAGGCTTGAGGTATAGTTCAGAATTCCTGGTGGGGGAACCAACTCCTCTCTCCAGGAGTTCGTTTACCTGTCACGAGAGACTGGGGCTGCCAGATGGGCTAGCATGGAAGGCAAATGATTCACCCAAGTCCACTCAGTGGAGAGAGAGAGGTGCTGGCAC
This sequence comes from Solenodon paradoxus, assembly GCA_004363575.1. Classification (NCBI taxonomy): domain Eukaryota; kingdom Metazoa; phylum Chordata; class Mammalia; order Eulipotyphla; family Solenodontidae; genus Solenodon; species Solenodon paradoxus. The sequence continues at coordinate 178,905 of RJWH01000387.1, forward strand.
GCAAACACCTCACCCCAGTCACGGAACTCAAAAATGGTGCAAATTTTTTATATTGAACACATGTCCTGTCTGTGCTCTCTGCCTGTGAAATCAAGTCCAAGTGTCTCATCTTTGATTTCTCCTTTCTAGTCTCACCTCAGACTTCTCTCTTACCCTCCACAGACACCACAACTTTGCTCAAGTCATATGCCTCGCCTGGAGTATCTCTGCTGCACAGCAGTGAAATGCATACAGGTCTGTGTACAAAGGACAACTCAATGCCCACAAATGATTCACTTTACAACTGCCATGTTACGTTCAAGTATAGTGGAGGCACATTTGGGTAGGAAACACAGTTAGTTGTATCTCATGTCTTAAATTAACACTGCTTTTCAAAACTTAAAAAAACAAAAAATTGCAATACCCAGGCTAAGGGACTAGAAAAAACTATTTTCTTAGAAGAGTGTTTATCAAAGGCATTCCAAGGAGCTCTGGTCTCTCTAAAAGAATTCTGTCGTCAATTAAATTTGAGAAATGCAGGGTCCACCTCTGATCTTGGGGAGCCCTGGTATAGAAACAGGCCTGAAACACTCATTCCCTTATTCTACCCAACAGCATCTCCCAAACGTAGTTCAAGGTAGAAGTCCTTTTCCATGGGGATGTAACTGATAACAGGTAAGGTACCCCCAAATGACCTCACTTATAGGTGGACTGTGAATAGTAAAACAAAGGAATAGATGAATAAAACCAACCCTTGGACACTTGCAATACAACTGAAGTTATCAGCAGGGAATGGGAAGGGGGAGGGGTGGACTTGGAGCCCCCTGAACAACAGTAAAGAACACTTGGTGATTTGGTGGAGGATAGGGTGTGTTGACGTATTTCTGAGGAATGGGGAAACTGCACAGATGGGGAATCTATGCATGAGCTTACTGTAATCTGTAGAATAAAAGTTACTATAATAAAAAAAAATAAAATAAAATGTTAAAGTACCCAATTGGATGTTGCCATATAAACGTCCACCATGTGCTAACAAGAGGAAAATGACTTGCCTCTTGCCCAGGCTCTATGACTCCTCCCACCTTTGGGAAATGGCTAAGTGTGCCCCCAATGCAAGAAAGGTAGCATCTACTCTGGTCTGTCTGAAGGCACTCAGTTCCACTGTCCCATCCTATCAAAGCTAGAGATACACAGACCGACAGATGACATATCTTACTGCCAGCCTCCACCTAGGGATTGCACTTCACAACCATTACACGTTAGCAGAGGGATAATAAATGCTTCCCTTCCTGTGTCAAGAAGGCCAGAGCCAAGTCTCCTGAGCTGCCTCCTGCCAAAAGACAGGTATCTGAGTGATTAGGAGGAGACTGTACCTGATCTTCCTGGGATCCAGGCAGTATGCCATTCCATCAACCTTATCAGAGATCAGGTGCTTACCTCCCTACAACAGACCTTCTACCTCCAGCAAACACCCATAAGGAGACATCTGCCATTATTAGAATTACTGTTATTGAGGCTGTCCTTTCTCGATTGCTCTCTGAGCCACTGAGTTCACCAAGAGTCTTTTCTTTTTTTTCAATAGCATTTCTTTTGTGACACATTCCAGCAACTCTGAGATAAACCATTTATACACCACTGGGAATTCCCCAACACATCACTCACCATCTACTTAGAACACAGCCAACATCAGAAATTTTATCTGTCACCATGGGTATCTTTAAACCCATTAAAACACTAAATATATTCTTCCTTTAGAATCTCTTTTAGCCATAAAATAATACTTATTTCAAATGTTTTAGCTGAAAACCTATGCTTTCAATTTTTTGGTTCAATTATGTTAAATATGAAAACTGCTATATCCACATGTAAACATATAAAGCAAAAGTTTAATGGTCTTGCTTTGCAAAGCACATGAAAGGCATAACACCTAAACGGAGTAATTAGGGAACGATGAGATTTAGCAGGATGGGGTAGATATGGAGATATCCAAGTATCTGGCCACTCAAGAATGTTTCCTAACCCCATTCCATCCCACTAGCCACCACCTCTGGGATGAGAGCACTGTTGGCAGACAGAGGGCAGAATTGGAGCTCTAGATGAAGTCAGTCAAGAAGTTACTGTATAGGAGACTGAACAAGAGCAGGAGAGACCAGGAGTGGCTCCAGAGGTAGGTGCCAATTAGCTGGCCAGGTCCATGGGACATTCCTAAGTGGCCAGGCAGCTAGACCTGTCTGCAGCCCTGTGTGTCCCATCAGTAGATAAGTAAACAGCCCCAGTGCTTTTCCAAGTCTGTCTCCAGCTATACAAGGGTACTTTAAAATAGGGAAAACAAAAACGAAAAACCAGACAGGCCCACCTACTCAGTTTCCTAGTCTGACTCACTTCCTCATTTGAAGACCCCCAACAACCACAGCTCTGCTGTCAGACATTTCCTAAGGAATAAAACCCAGACTACAATTTGGCTGAGGAGTCCAGAGTCAGCCTTGGAAGACACATATGTAAACTATACTAAGTAACAATGTAACATATTAATGATATGTAACATACACAATAAACACTGACAAAAAAACCCAGCTTTCACCAAAGCAAGTTATAATGCTCAACTTCAAATTGAGAGACAGAAGAGCAGAACTGGCAACTTTATTCTGATTATTGAAACAACTTTATATCATCTACCAACAGTCTTACCCTGTCAGAAAAGGTGCCAAGCCTCTCCAACCTGCATACCTGCCTTAAACCCCATGCACATGTGGCTTCTCAGGGTGCTGGGGCCCTGGTCATAGCACAGGTGTTCAACCTGGATCCACAGATCTGAAGCAGTCTCCAGGGCCTTAGGTATTCCTCAGAAAATGAATATTCTAAAACCCATGCATCCTTGAACACTTGCAACAGAGGTTCCCAATAGGGAATGGGACCAGTGGGGGGTGGGGGGGTGGAGAGGCAAATGGTGGCTGAGCCCACTGGACAGGTGGTGAAGAACACTTGGTGATTTGGTGGAGGGCAGGGTACGCTGATATATATATATATATATACATAGGAGTTTATTTTAATGTATAAAAAAAATTTTTTTTTAAAGCTAAAAAAATAAATAAATAAAACCCATGCATCGCCAAGTACCTTGGTATTGGGAACAAATACCAGGCTGAGTGGTCATGATTCATTTTAACAAGAGGGCCACAGGTGGCAAAACTTGAGTTTCACAAGGAACTTAGTCAAGTCACAGGTAACCTGGCATCTCAGCATTTTCAAGGTCATGTGGAGAAAGCCCCTGAAATGGGGTATCTGAACATGCCTGAAGGGTTGGCAGCACTTACAGTTCCTGAAAGTTTCTGCTAGGAACCCCTCCCTTTCGAGGGCACTCAGTTGAGGGAATGCTCTAGCATGCCCCACCTGCTCTACCCCTGACAAAACAGGAGCCCCTAAGCCCAAGGGGACTCCGGACATCCTCCACGGCTTTCAAAACTTCCAGGCCTGGGGCCATTTTTCTTTTCATGGCCTAAGGGTGAAGTGGGATATGAAAGTTCCTTCTGAGAGATGTAACTCCATGACAAGCTAGAACTCATCCCAATAACACAGCCTACCCAAGGGAAAACCCCATGTCTAGGAGCTTTGGCTGAATCCCAGCTCCATACAGGCTGAGGCTTGACCCAACCTCAGCCCCAGCTTTCTCATCTATGAAAAACAAAAAACGATGCCATCCTTGTACCATGCTAGGGCCACGTACAGGCTGGCCTCTCCACTGATGCTGGTTCCCCACCTGTTCCTGTGAGCTGACAGAAGACTCAGCACACAATGTGAGGCTAAGGCACAGGCAGGTCCAGGGCAGTCCAGGTTCCACTCCCCAGTCCTCCTTCCCAAGTAGTCTAGGACCCGGCCCACAGTGAGACCCTGTTCCTTGTTCATACGCCAGAGCAGAAGCAAATCAAAGCATCACAGGGAAGTGGGAGAGGCACAAGCAAGAAGAATTCCATGGGGGGGCAGGGGAGTGGTGGTTTAGGGGGAACCCAAAGACAAATAAATAAAAAAGCTTTGTCTTCCCGTCTTTCCTTCCATTCTCATTTCAAAATGAATGAATGAATGAATAAAAATAAATTAAATTAAGAAGGCATGCTCTTGTGGCTCAGGCAGTTGAGTCGCTGGTGTGCAGAACACATAAAATTCAAGGACCAGAGTTCACGACCTGAGACTGAGACTGGCTAGCTAGCTGAAAATGCTTCTTCTCTTCCTTCTTTCCTTAAAAAGGCTTCTTCCTCCTCTTCCTTCTTTCTTTCCTCTCTTTAAAAAAAACAAGAGGTATGCCCTGATGGAGTAGTGGTTGGCTCAGTCATCTGTGAAGGAGCACAAGGCCACATACCCCAGGTCTGGATGGAAACAGTTAGAGTGAACAACTAAATAAAAACAAATGAAATATTCCTTCCTCCTCTCTTTCTGGCTGCCTGCCTGTTCGCTTTCATTCCTGCCTGCACCTTTCCTTTAAAAAGAAAGAAACAAAACAGGCATGCCCTGGTGGAGTAGCAGTTTTGTCAGCCGCCTTTGGCCCAAGCAGGCGACATACATTCCAAGTATCCTGGTTTGCATCCAGGGCTGTGAGTGGCAGGAAATCACCAAGATGAACAACTAAATAAAATGAAGTGCTTCTTCTTCTCCCTGCCTGCCTACTCGCATTCATTCCTGCCTGCACCTTTCCTTTAAAAAAAGAAAGAGCGAGCCCTGGTGTCCTAGTAGATAAAGCCACTGGATAGAGTTCACGTGTATCCCCAGGACCTGAGTTCAAAACCTGAAGCAAAACCTGAACCACCAAGATTACAAACAAAATAAAATAAATAAAAACGCTTTTCTTCTCCTCTCTTCCTGCCTGCTTGCTTGCCTTCATTCCTGCCTATACCTTTCCTTTAAAAAATTTTTAAAAAAGAAAAAAAATCCAGTTAAAAAAATAAAGTATAATCAAGAAAATGTATTTGATGAGAATTCCCTCACATTTTTTTGGACATCAATTGTGGTGCCTTTCAATCAACATTTCCAGACTGGACATATTCTGAAGTTTAGACTGGACCCTTTCCTAAGTCCCTGAAGAGATGTACTGGAGACCAGTCAGAATCCTTCTGGTCTGCATTATGAAGCATTTTGCTTGATGTTAACTATTCACATTTAAAACAACAAAAATTCAACCTCCCCACCAAAGGTAAATGACAGCTTAATAGTTAAAACCACTAAGAAAATTTTTGGAATTAGTCCCTCAATCTCAAGTCCTGATATCATCTATTTAAACTTTGCCATGTTCTCTCTCAGTGAATGTCAAATCTCTTCTTAAACAGAGAAGCCTATATTTTCAATAAGTATTTCAGTCGATGAATCTGGGCAAATGTCATTCTGACAACACACCCCCAAGGAAGCCTTCCTTTACCAACCCACATTTCCCGGTGTGCCATGCTCACAAGGGGTCCATTCAGAGCTGGGGAACACCCACTCAAGGCAGGAAGAAACCACAGTTCATCTCACGCAGGCGGGGTAGCCACAAAGCTCTCAAGCATCCAAAGAAATGCTCCTTTCATGAGCTCCCCTTCCTGACCAAAAAAAGTGTCCATTGTTCTCAAGAGAACAATTGGGGGCCTACACTAGCAGCTGAGAGCACAGTCCAAGGGAGGGTTGCTCTCAGTCTGCCGACATCTTGCTAAGGAAAAGTCCACATTGTCTCCAGGGAAGGAGGCTAAGGGAAGGCTGGGATGAAAAGCCATCCCAATAGGCTCTACCAAAATGATTCTTCTAAGGGGGCTCTAGAGGGGCAGCCCAATCCTTTCACGAGATGTAAAAATGTATCTCCCCTGACCACCCTAGGGAGGAGGTATTAGAACACTTCCAGGCACATAATCAGCTTCCTCAGTCAGCCCCACATGCAGTCAGGTTAGAGGAGAGGCACCAATTTTGAGGGAGGCAAGAGTCAGAATGGGTAACTTATACTATGGTCAACATGGGAAAGTCTAGGATCTGCCCAGCAAAGGTCAAGCTGCCTTCTATAGGATCCATCCCCACAGGTCCTGATGAAGGAAGATGCTGTGAGAGGCAAGGCGAGTCAAGACTGGAGATGAGCTTTCTGTGCGGGCATCCAGGCTGATCCAAAGGAGCACACACCAGGGCCATCTGGTTTAGCGTGTCCTGAAGCCACAGGAGAAGAGACAGCTCCGCAACACAGATTTCTTAGGAAGATCATGCTGACCATGAGGGCCTAGAGGCAACCTGCAGCCCCTCTTGCACGATCAGGTCAATGGAACTTACACTAGGGTCAATAAGAGCAAACGGGGTCTCCAGGAAGAGCTAGAAAACAGCAGAGGGAGCAACAGGCACTGGCCAGGCTGAGACTGGATAAGGGCTGTCTTAATTCGAAGGGTGTCTGTCAGGTGTGGGGCAGAGCAGAAGATCCAGAACCACAGGGCTGCATTCTCCAGATAGGCAAGTCATCTCTTCTTCCTCCTGACCCACTGCCTTGCTCAACTTGCCCACTGCCTGGTGTATAAAGTACAGGGAAACCCTTGTTTACCTGATGGACTCACCTGGCTGACACAAGCAGCACAACCTCTGCCACTCAGATTCCCAGAGTTTCCACATTTCCTGAAATAATCAATATAACAGCCCAAAAGGTCAACCAAGGCTTGGCAGATAGCCAGTAAAGCTCACTGAGAGTTAGACTTGTTCTGTCTCTTGCTGTCCTGGACACAGGCATTTCTCCCTATGAACAGCCAGGTAGCCTTTGACAACCCAGCTTGCAGGCACTATGAGAGTCCTAATTCCCTCTGCCATCCCATAAACATGAGGGACTACTATGTGATGGTTATCAAACACGCAGACTAACAACAAATAAGAATTTCAAGCACAGCAATTTGCTAGGAAGATTAACATAGTTTAGTGGGAAAGCATATTTCATTAGAGTGAAAGGAGAGGGCTCCACTGTCTCAAATGATATTCAAGTTGAGCCTGAAAGAGGTGGTTGTACCCATAACAACAGAAAGGGAAAAAAGCCAGAGGTCTGGAGTGGGCAATGGGAAAGGAGAGAGGCGGCCAAGTCAAATGACATGAGGGTTGATCCTAAGCTCAGTAATAGAGTGGTTTCACCAGTTTTAAGTTTCACAAAGATAAAGATGCACCTTGCCTCAGTATGCAGAACATACTGAAGGTCAAGAATAGAGGCAGGGGAGGTAGGGGAACCTAGGAAGAGGTAAGTGAGTGGCAGCCCAGATGATGGTAATAGCGATAAATATGATTTGGAGGTCACCCAACAAAGCTCCTTGGGACCAAATGTGAAATGTTCCTCAGGTACATAATGCTGGGTAACCATTAAAAGATACATTCCCAAAGAATACTTAATGACCAAGGGGGGAAAATTCAAACCACAGTGAATGAAAAAAGTTTATAAATATATCCAGTGTGAAGGAGGTTCTAGGTCTGCCTAGGATGTGCATGTGAACAGATAGATACCTCTTGAGGAGCACAGTAAATAATGGGTAAATTCACTTTGAGTGGAAGAGCCCTAAGAGATTTTCTTTCTCACTTTTCTACAATGTCCATTCATGTATCATCATTATAATAAGGGGAAAAATCTTTAACATAATGTTTTTCAATTCTATTTTGTAGACAGGGAAACCAAAGCTCCAGGAATGAGACTGGGTCTAAGCTGATTTCCCACTCCACATAACCCTGATGGTAAAACTGTTTGGGATGTTAAGAGTTATACATCTTCACCTGCTTTTCTGTAGGGTGATCAGCTACTAAATGTGTGCTTTCTACAGATAAATATGCTCAGATAAACCCTGTTTTCCCAGTAAATTCTCTTTACTCCCCTGGTGAATAAGCATGTTCAAAGTCTCTCTGCTGGGTATAGCAAATATCTGGCTTACTCTGTCAATTCAAGACGTCGCTGGTTAAGGTTAATCCATGTAAAGCATTCCTATGACCACAAGAACGAGGGAAACAAACCACTGTAGGGCTTAGATATGCAAAAGATCAAATTTGAAACTGGGCAAAAAATGTACCTCCAAAACAGTCATTCTTAATCTAATGGTCAGACTAGTTTGCTAGGGTAACATGAAGATTCAATGGAAATCTGCAAACACTACAAAGTAGAAAAAGTTCTGTGGAAGTGAGCCAGGATCTTCAAAAGTACCACTACCTGTGATATTACAAGATCACCTTGAGATCAAGCCATAACCTAAAGAGAAGAGGGCCTACAGGGAAAAGGAAAGAAACACAGGAGGCAGGTGAGTCATGAATCTGCTCAGATCCAAATAGGCCCAACTCTCAGGGCAAGAGTGGCACAGAGTCTGTAACCTTTTCTAATCCAGATGCCTGAACCTTGTGGGTCAGAAAGAAGCAACTTGGTAAGAACACACTGGAGCCCATGTTTGCTTTAATCAATAGAGTATAATTAAGTGTCACTATGCAGGTTTCCAAGCCCAGGCCTAAAGAGAATGGCATTTTCCATTTCCTGTTTCTTAGGATATTTAGTCTTGGAACCCAGCTGTCTTGCAGTGAGGAAATTCAAGCAACTCATGAAAAAGTCTACATGGAGGAACCAAGGATGCTAACACAAGAGCCCCAGCTCCCTGTCAACAGGCAGCAGCTGCTTGCCAGCCATGAATAAGCCATCTTGGAAGTGGATCCTTCAGCTCAGATGAGCCACTCATATTAGTGCCATGTGAAGCAGAGATGAGGTTCCCAGATAAGTTCTGAATACCTGAAATCCTGGCCACAAAATTATGAGTAAAACAAACTGTTTCCAACCACTAAGTTTTTGGTAATGTAAACACATCAACAGATAGCCAGAGCACAATATGCATGATAATTCTAGAAGCAGAACAGATAACAAACTACCATAACAAAGTATACATTAGAATATTTTTAGTTCATTTTCAAGTCACACCTCTAAAAAAAAAATACTGCATGGAAGGGGTCAGCAAATTACGGCTTTGAGCAAAATCTGGCCTGCCACTTGTTTTGAACAAGCTGTGAGCTAAAAATGATTTCTGTACTTTCAAATGAAGGGGGGAAAAAAGTTTCTTGACATGTGAAATTCCCATGTCCATAAGTAAGGTTCTATTGGAATGAAATCATGAACATACAAGCAAATATTGTCCATGGATACTTTGGCACTACAGTCTGAGAGGAGTAACAGAAATGATAAAGCCTACAAGGCCTGAAATATTTACTATCTAGCCCTTTAAAGAAAAAGTATGCTGACTTCTACCCAAGGAGACGATCACAGTTTAAAGGACACACACGCATGCACACACCCCTCCACTGGCCACTATGCACAATCAGGATCTAGGAGAAACGTCAGTCTTACAACCTCAGACAAAGAGATAGTGTTTCTTCACACAAAAGCTTCCGGTTTCACCTGATTTCCATTCTAGGTCAGCCAAGACACCCTTCTGTCACCTGGGGCTCAGAAACCCTTGTTCTCTTCTCTGAATTACTTCCCCCAAAATAGATGGGGCCAGGCTGATGTTCTGATACTAACTTTAAGTGATCAAACACAGCAGTAAACACAGATCACCAAATTACAGCAAAATTCTTGTATTTATACCTTATTTGAAAAAACTGGTTCAACTCATTTAAAAGTTTGTACTTCTTGGTCTTAATCCTGTAGTTTATATAAATGACCTTTCGTATACATTAAATCTCTAACTTAATGACCAAGAGATCTTTCAGAGTACAGATATAAACACTTTTACAAGTGACATCCTCAAAATAAGAGCAAGAATAAAGACTAAGGATGGTATTCTGAGATGTATGGGACCTTCTTGTGAAAATCAGTGACTGTACTTCTCTTAAGGAGCACTTAGTAGATCCTAGAAAAATTGAGCTTACAACCAGCAGTTTAAAATTGAAAAACTAAAACTAGACTTAAAAACTAAAATAATTAAAATAGAAGATGAGAATTCTTCCTCATTTATGTTTTAGATCCAAATCTCACCTTGATTACTTCTCCATTCGAGGCAATTAAATCTGTTGGAATGGTCACTCGAAAAGAGCGCCCAACGACAGCCGTGCCATCAGGAATGCCAACCACTGTGGGAACAGCCTCGTGGAGGTCTGACAGCACTGAGTGCATGGATGCCTCAAGCTGGTTCTCCCAGTCCCTGACTGTCTCTGTAGGTTCACTGGGCCAACGGGACTGAGCCACAGTCACAGACATTAGAAGGAGAAAAGTCCTTCCCCAGAAGGGGAGCAGCAGCGAGAAGCCCAGAAACATCCTCATCCCGAGCTGAGTCTGCTCAAGCTGATGGTCTCACTAAGAGGGAAGCAAGCAATGTGGCTCCACAGCTGGGCCTCACCCTCTGTACACCAGCTCCATCCCAGGACACGTGGAGCCTGAAAAAGAAGAAGAATAGACTCAGATTTCAGCAACCCCCATGGTTTCAAAGTCATGTAAACGCAGTTACTAGCCCTGAAGTGTTCCTGCCCAAAACTTCTACCCTAAGTTGGATCAAGTCTCACCCTGCACTATCCCATGCAGAGCCACCAGCTTATATGTGGCTACTAAGTGCTGGAAATGTGGTTAACCTATTAAGTGTAAAATACACAATAGATTTTGAAAAAGCATATATAAAATATTGCATTCATATTTTTAAATACTGATTACATACTGAAATAATGTTCTTGATAAAATACATTATTAAAACATATAAATAGTATTAACAAATGGTAAATAATATATTAAATAAAAGATATCATTAAGATTAATTTTACCTGTCCTTTTTTTGTGTGCAGGCAGGAATGAAGGTGAGCAGAGGAGGCAAGTAGAAAGAGAGAAAATGAAGAAAAATCTTATTTTATTTAGTTGTTCATCTTGGTTGTCATGGCCGGGATATTAACCTAGCACCTTGGGATATATGTGCACTAGTCCACCTGGGCATGCCTATAGAATATATCTTTTTTTTAATGTGCCTATTGGAAAATATTAAATGACATGTGGTTCACATTATTTTATTTTTAAAAGGAAAGATGAAGGCAGAAACGAAGGCAAGCAGGCAGGCAGAAAGAGAGAGGAGGAAGACACATTCACATATTTTATTTAATTATTCAACTTGGTTGAAACCCTCAGCCCCAGGTCTCAAACCTAGATCCCTGCGATGTACATGAATTACATCTGGTGGCCTCATCTGGTACGCCACCAGGGTGGACCGTGGAACACATTATATTTCTGCTGGGAAGCACTGCTCTAGACCTAAATTCCAGTTTACAGGAAATACAGGAGCAGTGAAGAAACAATCAGACAAAAACAAAATGTGAGATCTTCTACAAGACAACTGGCCTGGTCTGTCCAAATGCTGATAACCTTAACCACAAGGGGACTGTTCTAGATTTAGAGCAGCAACCAGATGCAGTGTATGCTTATTGACTGGATACTGGATTTACTTTAAACGCACACCATATGTTAGCCCAGCTCCCAAAGGAGCAATTAAGGAATTTTGCATATGGCCTAAAGATTACATTTACTGTTAGTTTCCTCGGTGAAATGATGCTAGTGTGGCTCTATTAAAGACTATCCTCAATTCTGAATATTTAGAGATAAAGTTATCAAAAATCTCTGCAATTTACTCTGAAATTCAAGGAGAATAAAAGCGAGTGTATAAAGATATAGCAATATGGCAAATGTAACAATTATTAAGTTCAAAAACACTTTTGAAAAACTAAAAAAAAATTTTCAAGAAAAGTGCAACCGCCATTCCTCACGCCCCAAGCACTAGCTACAGAACTTGTTTATTAAACAGATATTTGCAATGCCGAGGAACAAAAATTCTTCAGCCTTGCTTGCCCTGCACTGGGTTCAGGCGGCTCAGAATACCTGCTCAGATTTTGACCACCACACAGACACACTGTGAGATTTCCTGAAGGCTCAAAGTGGTGATCACAGACATCAGGAGCAATTTCCCATTCTGGAAAAGAATTCAACCCTGCCCTGAGTCAAGCTATCAGGGGCTATGTGATATTTTTTATTTGAGTCGTGAAAAACAAATAAAACCAATATTACTAAAGAAAAGACCACTGAAATGGGTGGTATACTATAAAATCAATGCAAATTCAAGCCAATTCTAATAGGATCTTTATTTTGCTATTAATTTTGTTATTTCTGTTCTTATTTTGTTTTGAACTAAAATTCATGAGAAAGAACCAAAACCCAAGAAAGCAAAGTTAATTTGAAAATTAGGATTCCTCTCCTACCAAAGGGAGACATCAGAAAGCTACTGTATTTAAGGCAATGTCATGTGGAGCAAAGTAGACTGTGGAACCAGAGTGAGAGCTCAGAACTACCTTACAGGGTACACTCTGGTGGCCTAGCAGTCTAGGCTACCTGGGAGGAGTGCCACATACATCCCAAGGTCCTGGGTTCAAGAGCCAGCACCTGAGGGAACAACCAATGTGAACAACTAAATAAAATAAAGCTCTTCCCCCTCTCTCTTCCTGCCTGTTTGCCTACTCACCTTAACTGCTGCCTGTATCTTTCCTTTAAAAAAAGTCAGTTTAAAAACTAACTTGCCAAAGAGTCATTCAAGGACACTGAACAAGTGTCCATCTATGTTTAAAAATACATATAATTAGGTTCCTCCCTCACTTCTCCTCACAAACAAGATAAATCCCAAGTGGATTAGATACACAAATATAAAAAACAGAAATTAAAAAGAGAAATATAAAAAACAGAAATTTAAAAAGAGGCTATAGCAGAATGTCAGGATAAGGAAGAATTTCATTTTAAGATTTAACTGCCCCCCCACCCCCAAATAAAAAACCTACACAAAACACAAAAGAAAAAAAACTTGGCACACACTGGTGGTTTAGCAGATAAGTCTGCCACCTCCAGGAGGTACAAACCTCATACATCCCAAGAACCTGGGTTTAGGACCTGGGGCCAGGGCAAACAAGCAAAGTGAACTAAAAAAAAAAAAATTAAAATGCTTCTCCCTCCTCTTCCTTCCTGCCTATCTGCTAGCCTTCATTCCTGTCTGAATCTTTCCTTAAAAAAAAAAAAATGGACAACTGAACTTCTACTCCCAAGAGTAAACGGATTTTTTCCCTACTATTCCACAAAATACAACGTTAAATCCTAAATCCTACAAGTTATATGTGACTCAGGCAGCTGGGGGTGAGAAGTAAGGGGATGACCAAAATAAGAAAACAAAAAAAATTCTCCTTCCTTAAAAAAAAAAAAAAAATGAAGACTAAAAAATTAAGAGAAGGCAAACCAGCTAGGGACCCCAGGACTCAAGGAAGGACACAGTGGTTGAGTTCCCTGGGTCTTCTTTTTGATTCATATACCCCCAGAATTAAAGTGAAGAACTGGCAATCCATAAATGCCATCAGATGAGACCAAAAAACAAAGAAAATTAAAAAATAAAGTTTTGACGTCCCAATAAAAATTGGCTCTCCTCAAAGGAGCAGGAAGACAGAAAAAAGAAGACGGAAAACATTTAGACAATACCAGCTCTATTCCAGCAAAACACCTCAGAAAAGCCGTGGCCCTACTTCTACCTGCACTGACACAGGCCACAGCCCCTCAGGAGGCTGTCATAAGGCATCCTTCCGGAGAAGAGTCTGGGAAAGACAAGTAGAAAGCTCATACTTTCATCCCCACTGGCTAGTAAAACTAAGCAGCCCCTCCTCCTTTATCCCCTTTGGGTGAGCAGACTTTTATGCCCACCAAGTAGGAATGAGGAGCTTCTCCCCACACCTCCTGGGATGATGTCAGAAGACTAGTGCAGTTAGAACTCTGACCATTGCTCGGCGGTAGCCAGGCGTAGGGAACCCGCTCCAGCCCTATGAAGGATTTCATGATCTTCAGGCCTAAGTGTGGAACCTGGATTTCTGCCTTCATCACAGTAATCAGGCAGCACCTCTCCTAGAGTTCCCCTACCAGAGGAGTATCAGAAAAAGCCACCTAAAACAGAATCCAGTTTCAGAACAAAATTAAAAACTTCAAGCTTAAGTAAAAAATCGTATCGACATGCCCAGTAGTAGTGATTTCCTCAACTGCCTCTGGTCAAAGTGCAGTCTGCATGCATCCTAAGGACCCAGATTCTTGCCCCAGGCAGGGAGGGCAACCAAGACAAAACTAAATAAAAATAAATAAAAGTGCTTCTTCTCTGTTTTCCAGCTTGGCTAATCACCTTCAATCCTACCTGTAACTTTTGTTTAAAAACAAACAAACAACTGGCCAGGGCCCTGCTGGCCGAGTAGATAAGTCTGCCAACTCCATCTGGTACAGTTCACATATAGCTCAACTGAGGGGAACCACCAAGACGAACAACTAAATAAAGTGCTTCTTCCTCCTCTCCCTACCTGCTTGCCTGCCTACTCACTTTCATTCCTGCCTGCACCTTTCTTTAAAAAATAAAAAAAGTAAAAAAGATTTATCATTCAAACATAGAGATTGGCTATATTAATTTCAGATAAAGTGAACTTCGAAGAAAATCATCAAAAGACAGACAGGGTCAATATATCAAGAACAGCAATCTTAAATGTATATTCAAACAGCTTAGGAACTAAGTCAGAGTCTAGGGTGTAGACCCTGTACCTGGGTTCCCAACCCATGCCAACCAAAAATTAGTAATAATAAAAAAATAAAGATGCTTCTTCCTCCTCATTTTCTTCCTGCCTGCCTTACTTCCTCTAAAATATATATATATTTCTTTCTATTTTTTTTTAAAGGAAAGGTGCAGGCTGGAATGAAGGTAAAGTAGAGACAGGCAGGCTGGCCGTGAGAGGAGGAAGAGGCATATTATTTAGTTAGTTGGTTGTTCCCCACCCCAGTCGCAAACCTGGGTCTTTGGGATGGAGGTGGACTGCATACGATAAACAACCTTTAAGCCATCAGTGTGTACACACCAAGTAAGAAATTTCAGCACTCTCAATAACTGATAGAAAAATTACAGAGACTATCAGCAAGGATATAAGACAGCTAAAAAAATACATTATTAAACATGATCTACCCACCCACCGGACAACGGTGAAGAACACTTGGTGATTTGGTGGAGGGCAGAGTGTGTTGACACAAATATCTTAGTAGTAGGAAATTGAACACATAGGAAACCTACACATTTGAGTTTAATGTGTAAAATCAAAGTTCTGCAATAAAATTTTTTTTTAAAGATTGACTGAAAAGCCCCACATGATCTAATAGACAGTAAAAGAACACTCCATCCAACAGCAGGGCACATATTTTTTCAAATATCCATAGAACAAATACATAGAGCGTATCTACAGTCACAGAACAAATCCTGGCAAATTTAAAGGAACTGAAATAATATTGAGTGTGTTCTCCATCTACAATGGAATCAAATTAGAAATCAGTAACAGGATAACAAGAAAATCTCCAAATACTTGAATAATGTTCAACATACTTTTAAATAATCAAAGGAAATAAAATTCACGGAACTGAAGATAAAAATTCAATTTTTAATTGTACTGATAATTGTGGGGTGTGCCCTTGTGGCCCAGATGGCTAAGATGCTAATGTACAGACCATGTAAAGTCTAAGAACCAGGATCTGAGACTGTGGCCAAGGTGAAAAACAAAAAATAAAGATGCTTCTTCCTCCTTTTCTTTCCTTCTTCCCACCCTCCTTCCTTTCCTCCCAAATGCTTATTCTTCTTCTCACTTCCTTCCTCTTTAAAAAAAAAAATAATAATTTAAACCACCGAAGAAAATGACATACCTAGATGTAAATTTAACAAAACATGTGCAGGATTTGTATGCTAAAAACTATACAACACTGGTGAAACAAACCAGACAATCTAAACAAACTTACTGTGTTAATGAACTAGAAGGATCACACAGTGAAGATGTCAGTTTTCCCAGATGGATATACAGGTTTGCAATAAGCTAAATAAAGAACAACCAAAATAAAAGATCCTAATACCGAAAACCTGTCATGGTTATTTTATAAGGAAAAAGAGTCTTTGAAGTCTCTTGAATTAAGAATCTAGACATGAAGAGAGTATTCAGGGGCTTATATCTAATCACAACTGTCCTTATAAAAGAGAGGCAAAGGGAGATTTTACACACACACACACACAGAACAGAATGTGAAGGCCGAGGCAGAGAATGGAATAACTTGGGCATAAGCCAAGGAATGCCAATAGCTACCAAAAGCTAGAAGAGACAAGGAATGGATTCTTCCCCAAAACCCACAGAAGGAGCACCACCTTAGCCAACGCCTTGATTTAAAAGGTCGGTCTGGTCTTCAGAACTGTGAGAAAATAAATGTGTGTTATTCTAAGTCACTAAGGTTGTAGTCACTTTTTATAGCAGCCTTAGGAAAACAATTCAAAGCTTAATGTACTTCCTATCAAAATCCCAGCAAGAATTTTTGTAGACATAGACAACATTGTTCTAAAATTTATACAGAAAAAGAAAGATGGTGTGCCCTAGTGATCTAGCAGATAAATGACATCCCAAGGGGCCAGGTGTGCATCCCGGGACCAGGGAGAACAAACAAGATGAACAACTAAATAAAAATAATAAAATGCTTCTTCCTCCTCTCTTCCTGCCTGCCTACTTACCTCAACTCCTGTCTGAAGGAAGGAAGGACCTAAACATGAATGCCCAACTGACTTCTGACAAAGGTGCAAAAGTCAGTCACACTTCTCCTGGAAGACACCAAATGACCACAGACTTATATGAGGAGGTCCTGTGGGCATCAGTTCTAAGAACCACTTAATCTCTGTAGGTCCTTCTACCAGGAAAGACAAGAAAGGAAATATCCTGACTCCTCAACACACAGTATTCACTCAACTCTGGCTAGAGGTCCTTTCCTCTGATCCCTAAAAAGTACCCCCAAGTTTAGAATTTGTCTTCAAACTCTTTTCTCTGTTTCTTTTTATAATTCCTAGTTTCTTTATTATCT
Organism: Solenodon paradoxus; assembly: GCA_004363575.1. Taxonomy (NCBI): domain Eukaryota; kingdom Metazoa; phylum Chordata; class Mammalia; order Eulipotyphla; family Solenodontidae; genus Solenodon; species Solenodon paradoxus. The sequence continues at coordinate 195,778 of RJWH01000387.1, forward strand.
GTACTTCTGTACCCTTTTTATAACTTACTTGATCACCTAATTTTTTTTACATTTGTAGGTCTTTTTTCTTACATTATCTTTAATTCTAACTTTAGAATTACCTTTGCACAGTGCTTCCTTTAATGGCCTTTTCCATTCTTACACATTTTAACTCTTACTAATAAGTAAATGGCTCAGCTCAACTACCTCGTAAGACTGTAAGCTGAAGAACTAAAGGGACAAATCTGTTGTAATCACAGATGCACAGATGTATGTCAAGCACACTCAGTGTCAGACACTCAATAAATGAATGGGGGGAATATAGGACTTTATTAAGTTTCTTTCTGTCTTTACTCTTTAATAAAATTTAATTACTTTTTTACTTAATTACACTGGCATTTTATTTTTCTAATCTGATTCTCCATTTTAAAATTATCAGCTTATTTGAAAACAGAAACAGTATAAGACACACCCTGTCCTACCAGGAATATAAACTCAGTTTGCTATCTGCGGACACATGACGACACGGGTATCTGTTTCATGGGCATGACTAAGTGCTCTGCATTTAGCAAGCAGGCAATGTCCAGGGCACAATTCCAACTGCTGTGTATTGGTTTTCCATGCTCTGGGGAGAAAAGACCTTTTTGCAACTAGGCAAAAAGCAGCTTTGTGTCTATCTGACACTTGCTTCTTATAAGCAAGAGTCACATCTCCCCATGCTAAGAACTTGGCATACTGCATTCACACACCCATATTAGGACGTCCCTCTGGGAGGCTTTTACATGGTCTCACATATGTTGTAATTCAGCGATAGACGCTCAGAGATCCTCATTTTTCAAGGACAAAGGCCCAGAGAGAGGTGCACTCAACCCCTATCACAGAGCCTGTGGCCAGAACACAGTGGGAGGAAAGGGTACTCAGGAACCAGAAAGACTGTGGTCAGAGTCACCCAAGCTTCCTGACAGCCACTAATTTTAACAATGCATGTGTTTGTGCGCACGTGTGCACACGCACACCCCCACACACACATGAAACCCTCTGGAACACGGGAGTCTTCGGGGTAGCCCAAAAACATGTCGCAGCTGAACTGTTACTGGTTACTGTCAGGCTGACACAAGAGCTGCCAGAGCTCTACTACTGAGAAATGGCTAGTGGGAATGACCATTCCAGTCTTCTGTGCCAGGACCCGGTGCAGGGCCTACCACTAAGTGTGAGCTCAGCGTTAGCCTAGACCACGGTGAAATCCAACTCTGGACATGCCCTGGAAGAGTAGTGGTTTGGTCAGCTGCCTTCAGCGGGCGCAGTTCACATACAAGCTTGTGTCCCAGGGCTGGGGGAACAGGATGAACTACTAAATAAAGTGCTTCTTCCTCCTCTCTCTTCCTGCCTCCTCACCTTCATTCCTGCCTGTACCTTCCCCCTGCCCCTACCCACCCCCACCTCCCGCAAAAAAAAGAGGTATGCCCTGGTATGCCTAACAGTTTAGTCCATTGCAGAGCAGTCCACATATGTCTCCAGTTCAAGATGCCAGCAGGGGAAAAAAACCAAGATAAACAATTAAATGGGCAATGCTGACAGACAGCAGTTCCACTCCTTAGTCCCAAACATCACCTAGGGGGCAGAGAAACCTTAGAAGTGTTAGAATCTATAAAGCCTCGAGACAGCACAGTCCATCAGGGACATTGCTGTCCCACAGCAGTCACTCAGGCTTCCCTCTCCCTCTGTCTCTTGACAAAAGCCTGCACTCCTGCCCCCAAAGCCACCAATACCAGTTGGGGGTGGAGCCAGCAATCCCCTTCAGCTGCCAAAGGTCAAGTCAATGCTTCCTTTCCCCAGAGATAACACAGGGACTCTCCAGTGATAGGCAGAAGTCAAATTTTAGCAGTGCCTAGAAGACAGATCCTTTGAGAGGCAAACTACATAAAATCTGCCCTGGAGGCAGCTGTAATCAAGGTTTACCAGGCTCCATCAGCAGGGACCCAAATAAGGACTGAAAAGTATTATACAGTGATGGGCAAGGGCTCCAAGGTATCTGAGTCTGAGGTCAGTAGCAAAGAATCCTTCTGGCCCTTTCTGTCAGCAAAACAATCCTTATCTATAGGTTATTAAGCATGTGCCTTTTGAGGGGGGCCAGGAGAATATATGTCCTGTGAGCCTAGGCTATCCGAATAGCCTTGGGACCCTAGGAACTAGAAGATTCCTCAGGAAGCTCAGCCCTAGGAGAGAAGCAGCTCTGTTCCACTCAGGCTGCCTCCCCAGAGCAAATGAATGCCCCATGCACACAGGAGGCTCAGTCAGTAAATGCTTTCCACTCAATACATAAGAGGAAAAAATCCACACATTGGCATCAACTCAATTCATAGCGAAAGTAATGTCACCTTATAGATAGACAAAACCACAGATAATGAAACTTTAAGACACCCTAACTGAAAACTCTGAAAGAGCAGCTCCCTACTAGGTTTTACTTTCTAAGAGTGAAGGGAAAGTTGCGAGATTCAGCCTGTTGATTACACAAGATGAGGCAAAGACAGTGCACCCTACCACTCCCAGGAATCCTTCTCTCTAATAGCTAAAAGTCCTTAAGCTGTCACACTGCTACCATCTGCCAAAGTAATTTAAAATTTAAGGAAAGTGGGACATTCTTCTTAAAACCAAACTAAAATAATAAAATTTTATGCCCTAGTTTTAATATGTTTTGGAAAAGTCAAAAGCAAAAATCTTAACTGAAATAATCTTTTTAGGTTCTATCCAGCAAAAAGGCTTTATTTTCCAGATGCTTAGAAGCTAAAACTAAATGTTAAATGTCAGTTTAATATTAACATAAAATTTCTGGAGGATTAATCAGCTGAAAACTGCTCAACAGCCAACAGGATGCACTCAACCCAGTGGAAAACAATAGTGTGAAGTCACTGTTTATTTGGGCTTCAAATACCAAAAAGACGGGCAGATTTCTCTGCTTTGAGTGTACAGGCCTTTTTCACTCCTTGGCATCAGGTAAGGAAGGTGCTGAGCCAAGCCACTAGTGAAGAAGATTCAAGACGTCACCCTAAAATTGTTCACAGCTCAGGAGGAAGATGAAGTTTCCCTAACCTGAGGGAAAACCCCGCCTGGCCTCTGTGCTGCAGGAGTAGTGCCAGAGATGCAGGGGCTGCCGGGCCAAGACACCACTGGGAACTAAAGAACCCAGCATACATCTCTTGCTGTTTATGTGACAAAGGAGCCCAAAGTCACAAGCAGCAAGAGATGCATAAGTAAAAATATGTGGGATTAATAATTTACCACCTGTGAGAAGCAAGTGCTACATGACAGTCCAGTGAGCAGAAAAACTACTTTGAATATTTCTCTCACTTGGAAAACTCTTGCCAAGTCTCACTCATCACAGATACCAAAAGCAGAGGTGTGGGAAGGGCAGCAGTTTCTGCTGACAGTGGCTAGCTTTTTCTAACCCAGGCAGGAAGGAAACAAAAAGCTGAACACCTGGGTACAACTCACTCAGGTGCAAACTCGTCCTACAGGAAGGGAAGACAGACAAGGTTCATAACTCAGGCTGAATGGCTACTCTCCACTGGGCCGTGGTTCATAATCTGAGTAGATTTTTAACATCCTATGTGATTTTAAAGCTCAGTGAAAAGCATTCCTCCACACTTCACTGAACTCCATATGCTGCTGTTAAACATTACTCGGTACTAAACAGGGCAGTTAAAAAAGATTAACGTGGTATAGTTATGCATTTTTACCATAATTTTAAAAATATTTATGATTAAGATGGTAAATTTCGTTAGGCAAATTTTATAAATATGAGAAAATATTTAAAAAGCAAAAAAACTTTACTAGAGTCATACCAACCAGACTTCAGAAAAAACGTGGATTAGAGTTGGCTGCAGTCCGCATACATCCCAAGGTCTGAGGTTTGCATCCGAGTCTGGCAGAAATCAAGTGAACAACTAAGTAAAACCAAGTGCTGTTTCCACCTCTCTCTTCCTGTCTGCCTGTCTCTGCTCACCTCCATTCCTGCCTATACCTTTCCTTCAAAAGGAAAAAAATAATAAAACAGATCCAGGTTCAATGTTTTAATCACTGATGCCCAAGCAAGGCACTAAAGACAAAAAAAGAGTAAATGGCCCCAAAACAAGGGACTAGGTCCAACTGTCCATTTGATTGCAGCAACTGGACTAGAAGATGGAGCAGAGGTGGAGAAGAAAGAGAGGTGGGTAGCCAGATTCAATAGACTCCAAGTGGGAACGAATTACTACACCTGTGTGGCATCCAAGAACCCAATTAAAGCAAATTATAATTATCTTGAGGCAGCCCAACAATAATTAACACTTCAGAGCATATTTACCTATCCTATGCTGTGTGAAACTTCATTTGCTATGCATGCAGTCTTCCTGAATTTCATACAAAAATATTCAATTAAGATTTACATAAACATTACTAAATCGTAACACACGAGGCAATAAACTAAGTATTTAAATATTATAAACAGGCTTGAAAAAAAAAAAAGAAGGAAAAGTGCAGGCAGAAAGGCAAGCAGGCAGGAAAAGAGAAGAGGAAGAAACACCTGCCTTTTTTATTTTTATTTAGCTGTTCACACTGGTTGCCTCCCCCTGACCTGGGACTTGAAGCCAGGGTTATGTGGCTTGCTCCTTTGGAAGCAACTGACCCAACCTCTACTCCACCAGGGTGCACCTAAACAGGCATTTTCTAAGTCAGTGCTTACTGGAAACTAAAAGTTGCCTTCTGACTCCCCAAACTCCCCCTGGTTATCTAACACTTTCCACATCTTAGTACAAAAGTAGAGTGGGACTACACTGTGAGGGCACCATGGTCTATGTCTGTCTGGGTCAAGGCTAGACACCAAGAGAGGGCAGCCCAGAGAGGGAAGGAGAGGGAAGAAATCCAATGTCAGTGTCTCAGCAGCACAAGATCTTGTTGCTCTCGCTCAATAAATGCCTAGCACTAAGCAGGTCCTCAGCAGACATCAGAGTGCAGGGAAAGTGTTTCCACTTACATCCCTGAAATGATTCACCAAGCACAAAAGCATTAATCACCTGATTTCACACTCTGTAGCTGAAAGCTGATTATTTTTTTTCCACTATACTACAAAGATTAAAAATAAGTGCCATAGCTCAAAACTAATATACTAATCTGACTTCAATGAATTAAGTTTAGAAGGAGTGCTGACTGCTGGTTTTCCTGACCTAAATGGCTAACCAGACTCCAAACAGGAGATGAAATGTCTGAGCACTCCAGTTACCTACTCAAGTTCCCGCAAACTGCAGCCCTTGGCCCTGCCAGTAGTCTCACAACATAGGCCTCAGAAGCCAAACAGGAGTGTCCAGGTCCCTGGTAACTGTGAGTTCTTGCACCTTTACTGTAAGGTACCACTGTACCTGGTATTTATCTATGCAAATACTTCAATCTTCAGTGTTTAAAGTTGTGATCTGCTTTGGGCCACATTCTCTTTTTTGGTTACATTCTTAAGGCTCAACCATCAAGAACATTTCAACCACGCCAGAAATTTTCAGAACAACAAACCTTGTTTATAAAAGGACAAGACACAACTAGTACCCACTCCCTTTGCTCAGGTTTTCCTGCTAGCAGAATTCCTTCCCTCCCACATACGGGTTTTGTCTAACTGGCCCTTCCACCTACCCCAGTCTTGCCAAAGTACAAAATCTAGGTAATCACACACTCCTCTGGTGGGTTTTAAGAGGTGTGCTTCCAAAGGCTGAAGCAAAAGCATCAAGAGATGGCCTTGCAGACCCAGGCCCTCTGAAGCAGTGGACAAGATCAATAAATGCTGAGCAGGACAGGGAATCCTGCTATGCCTGACCCCAGAATCAGGCTTTCTGAGAGTGATAGCTGAGGGCACCAGTTCCCAGTGAACTGGAGGAGGCAGAGCTCTGGAGTCAGGTCTCATCAGTTGTATTGCTGACGTCCCCCAGCAAATGATGTGAGGCTATTCCTTAAGGACCACAGCACAGATTCAGAGAAAAGTGTCTGCACCAGTAAAATAAGTAAGACAGTGAAAACCAATGACTCCCCCAGGGCTTTCCTCCTCCCTCAGAGCTCCCAGTAATCCTTAGCCTCTGTCTGCTATGACAGATTTACACCCAGGTTAAGAAAGCAGAAGAGGTGTGACCTAGTGACTCAGGTGTTAAGTCTATGGCTGCAGGGAGTAGTACACACAAAGCCCAAAGACTAGGGTTCATGGGGTGGTAGGATGGTGGATGTGTGTGCAGCAAGAACAAAAAGAACAAATAAACAAATAATATGCATTTTCTTTCTCTCTCCTCTCCTCTCCTCCCCTCCCCTCCCTCCCTCCCTCTCCCTCTCCCTCTCCCTCTCTTCTCCCCTTCCCCTCTCTCTCCTTGATGTGACAGGACGGGGACCACGGACTGAAGAAACCCTTAGAGATGCCCTTGTCCTCACCTCCTGCTATCTCTACCTCCTTTCTGTAGACTCTGATCATTCCCTTAGCACAAAGAAAAAAGTGAACTTACACTCAGTAGAAATTAATTCCTGTTTTGTTTCTGTTTTTTTTTAGAACCCAAGGGTTGAAAATTAAAAGCAAAAAAGGATAAGGAGATTTAGAGAACTTGGGATGTATGTGGACTATACCCGATGGTATACTGAACTGCTAAGTCTCCTGTGCATGGCCAGAAAACAATTTTTTAGCAATTGTCTATTTCCAAAGAACATCAGATAGAATTCTAGAAGCACCCCTCCCTAACTTGTCTCCTGACCTTGAGGTTAAGAAATTTCCCTGACCTCAATTCCAATTAATAAAAATGAACTTATTGAATAACCAAAAGTAAAAAGGATAAGGGCACCAAAAAGAAACCTACTAACTGGAAGAAGATATTTGCACTTTACATTTCTGACAAAGGCTTAATATCTAAAATATACAAAGAACTCATAAAACTCAACAACAGAAAAACAGGCAAACCAATGGAAAATGGGAGGGGGAATTGGAGAGACGCTTTTCTGAAGAGGATATACAGATGACCAGGCACATGAAAAGATGTTCCTACTTGCTGGCCATCAGGGAAGTAAATGCAAATCAAAAAAATATTATCACTTTATACCTGAAAGACTGGCTATTATCCAAAAGTCTGGAAACAACAAATGTTGGTAAGGATGTGGAGAAAAGGAAACACTTTTACACTGTTGGTGGGAGTGCAAGCTGGAGCAAGCCCTATGGAGAACAGTTTGGAGATTCCTCAAAAAATTTGAAGATGGAAATCCCATATGATTCCGTCATTCCACTTCTGCGTATCTACCAAAAAGATATAAAAACACTCAGAGACTTATACATCCCCATGTTTATTGCATCTCTATTAACAATAGCCAAGAACTGGATACTATTTAAGTGCCCAACATCAGATGAATGGATAAAGAAGATGTAGTACATATATACAATGGAATACTACACAGCCCTTAGAAGAGCCGAAACCCTGTCATTTCAATCAACATGGATGGATCTAGAGGGGATTATGCTAAGTGAAATAAGTCTAAAGAAGAAAGATACCAGATGTCCACAGATGGAATGGGGTGGGCAAATGGTGGTGGAGCCCACTGGATGATGGTGAAGAACACTTGGTGATGTGGTGGAGGGCATGATGTGTTGATATATATCTAAGGAATGGGGAACCCATACACAGGAAGTTATTTTAATGTGCAGAATAATTACTACAATAAAATTTTTTTTTAAAAAGGGATAAGGGAAGGACAAGTGCTAGAGATCTTCTATCTTATCAAGGGTGGCAGTTAAAATCTACATATTCCCAAGTAGTGGGGGGAGGGGGGGGAAGCTCACAGCTCTAAAGCATTTTTTTATCAGGCAGAAATCTCTTGATGCATAGATGTTGTTGTCTTCTTCCAAATAAGAGCTGGGATCTCCTGAATTTCCAAGCTAGGTGCCTCCCAGGCATGAATGGACTCCCGCAATCCAGGTGGATAGAGATTCCACCAACCCACCACAGCTTAATTCTTCAGATGCTTTATCTTCACTTCCTATGAATCTCCAACTCAATCCTAACCTGAGCACGAGTCCTGCCCTTCTCAGTCTCTACATAAATTGTTATTTGTGCTAGGAGCTATTTAAAGGAACACTTTTGTAAATGGAAATTTTATTTTATACCTTCTTGTTGTATACCAGTTCAAGGAATCTTTCCATCAAAAGTTCTGTGATCTTACAATAGACCTAATCAAGGGTCAGGAAACTCCTCTTTGCTTTTATCTCAAGCAGGGATAAAAATGACAGTGGGAGCTGGCCCACACTGGTGACCTAGCAGGTTAGTTCACCAGAGGCAGAGTCCACATATATCCCAAGGTCCCCAGATCTAGACGTGGGGCCAGAGAAACAACCAAAATGAACGATTAAATAAAAGATTAAAATGTTCTTCTTCCTCCTCTCTCTCCCTTCCTGCCTGCCTACTAGCCTCATTCCTGCCTGTGTCTTTCTTTAGTTTAAAAAAAGAGTGGGGGTTTTCATAGCATCACAGTCTTACCTAACAGGCTGGCCCCTCACAGAGCCATGGGAAGTCACTGCCCTACGCGTTCAGAACTTCTTTTGTCAGTAAAAGGAAAAAGACAGGAAGGCAGAGAGGTCTTTGGAAAAGAGTAAATTAGGAGGAGTTGTGAGTCTTCTACTCAGATCTAGTTGCCCTGTCAAGAGCTTGACTAATAAAAACAGGATTTGGACTTTGTCTTTACCCTTGTTCCTCCATATCCCACCTTATACCTTGATAAGATGCCTCTCTCGGTAGGAGAGGCAGAGATACAGCAGTCACAGTACCCAACAAGGACTGGGGAGAGTGCTCTCCACACCCTCTGCCAAGTTGTTCATCCTAAGGCAGCAAGACAAGCTGAAAGTAAGACATTTCTTACAAGGTTGAGAAAAATGCCACAAAAATAGTAGTCCTGGCATGCTCTGGTGGAGCAACGGTTATGACAATCACCTCCAAAGGAGCACAGGCCACATATGGGGGGGCGGGGGGGGAAGCAACCAGTGTGAACAACTAAACAACAACAACAAAAAAATTAAATAAAGGTGGTGTTTCCTCCTCTCTTCTCTTCCTGCCTGACTGCCTACTCACCTTCATTCCATCCTGTGTGGCTTTCCTTTAAAAAAAAAAAAAAAAAAAGTAGTGCTCTCTCTATAGTAAAAGTAAAAGTAAAAGTAGTGCTCTCTCTCTCCCTTCCAGATCCCACTGACTGTTAAAACCCAAGTAGTTGTCCCACCCAGAAACCTGCCTCAAAACTGAAGGGGGAGGAAAGGAGTCACAGGTTCCTTGGTGATTTTCATCCCAAGAGAGGGAGCAGCCTTCCAGTTCTCTGCCAGTCTTACATCAATGCCTGCTATATTTAGCACATGCTTAAGAGGAAATTTCAGACTTAAGACAAAGAAATAAAACACAGCAAATTCACCAGTTACCAGAAGCATTTATCTGAAGAGCCAAAGAGATTTGTTTCTGTTTAATTTTTTAATCAAGCTCTCTTTATAAACTCATAATCCACAGAAACCTCAAAAAGTCACTCAAGTTCTCTACAGACAGGGCTAAGAAACAGGAAGCCATCCAGCTCGCTCTTAGCACCTCTTACCCCCTAAAGATCAGTGTAGCTGTGAACTTGATTGAGTAGAAGCATCTAGGGCAGTCTACTTTATAAAATAAACAACTGTAACTAATTTAAAGGCGCTAATTTGCAGTTTGCAAATCTATTTTTCAGATTATGCGTAAGGCATCCAGGGATCTCAGCTAATTGGGACTTTCACGAACTAACTTCTAAGTAGTGAATTCAACTCTAAGAATGGGGCCAAGAAAGTGACAATGTCTCAACTTCCATGGGCACCTAAGACTCAAGAAACATCTTACACAGGAATCCATGAACACCTGTCTAGTGCTGGTTACTTCCTCCTGGCTCACATTTGCTGATGGCGCCATAGTGTGAATACAGGACACCTTATACACTTGGGCAACAAGGCCTGCAAACTGTCAGTGCACTGCACTTATTACAGGCAGGGACACAGCAGACTTTAAAAATCAGTTCCAAAACATTCTGAAGGATGAATGAACACGTTCTAACTGCATTTACCTTCACCAGGAAATCAGTAGTTCTGCCCAACAGACCTCAGATGTTGCTGTGCTCTGGATATGAACCAGGCAAGAAGTCAGTCACTATCAGAAGTTCCAACACTCCAGGATGCAGAGCAACAGCAATTATTTTGGCCAATAGGATTTTTTTTTTTTAATAAATATAAGTCTGTTATCAGAAACTTTGTTTTTGAGGCATACAGAATGAAATAACAGCAGCTATAACAATAATCAAGTGTGAACAAAGGTAACTTGAGGAATGGCAAATTAAATAGTGATACGTGGTATTTGTTTCACTCTTTAGATGAAAAACAGAAGACAAGTATGCGAAAACATCTACTATTACTTCTACAATAATTTCTTTTTCCAAAAGCACCTTGCTCTAACAAAGAAGCACACAACAGGAATGATATTTCCTTGATTTTTACTCAACAAATTTTGATCACCTACTCCGTATCAGACACTGTCCTACCTTCCCCCTCTTCCTCTGCCACTCATCACCTCTCAGGCCCATCCTGTCTCACCTGTATCTCTCTACTCCCACCACAAGTCTTGGTCAGTGCTTTATTCAAGGTTCCTGGCTCATGCTTGAACTCTGTTCACTCTGCTCTGGGCTCCATTCCTCCACAAGCTGGGACACTGTATCACTGCCCATTTGCAGAGACATCTACTGAGCCTGCAGATTCTTGGCTTATCATTAGGACCAGGCTCCAAGTCCTCTTCAGAAGACAAGCCCTTCCTTCACCACTCCAAGAGTGCTTTTTCTTCTATCCATATATGTCCAATCTGCCATTAATTTAACTGCAAGTCTGCTTCACAGCACGATTCCCTGAACACAGCCGCAGGTGTTCCTACACAAGTAGGCTCTACTTAACCTGGAAGGCTTACTGCCACAAAATCAGTCATTCAATGTAGCAGGTGGTCAACAAACATCTGGTTGATAAGTTAACACAATCAATATTTTCCCTCTAATGTGGCACTTTGTTCCTCTAATAACAAAGTCCATTCCCTCCCTTTGCTTTACTACTTCAAAAACAGCTAGATAGTTCCAGTATCGGATATGGAAGTCCTCATCAAGAGGGAGCACAAGGTATCCCTTTCTTTCTGAAGCACTGGCTACCCAAGGTCATGTTAAGTTTGTGTTCTTCGTGACTCTCTCCCTTGGATGAGCTGTGGTACATCTAATGGGCAAGTTTAATAACACCTTCTGAATGCCCTGTGAGACAGGCTAAGTTTCTTAGTTCAACCAAGGAAACAGCCCTGCTAAGCTCTGGAGCAGTGGCTCTAGACCCTTGCTACACAGGAATCACCTGAGCAGAGGACTCAGAAAGCTCATGCCTGGGTTCCATACCCAAACTTTCTGATGTCAATGACTGGAGGCAATGATTGTTATCAATTATAAACCTTGCTCAAAAGACATAATTTTTGTTTGTTTCTGAAGGTAAAGTTGGAAGGGGAAGGAGGGGGGAAGCATTTTAAGGCAGGTAGCCAGAGAAGGAAGCAGCATCTTTATTGATTTATTTTGTTTTTTTCACCTCAGCCCTGTATCATAAACCTGAGTCCTTGGGCTTTACATGATCTATAGTATCTCAGCTGCTTGAGGCACAAGGGCATGCCCCTGACATAGCAATTCTGAAGCAGAACAGAAGGTGGACAGTATGGTTCGCGGCCCAGATCATACAGAGCAGGCACTGAGGGGATTAAAAACTGATGCACAGCTGTGTATTGAAATTCTCACCACAGCCTCAGACCCACAATTCCAGATCCTCTAATTAAAGGATCTCCCAAATATTCTGGCCCCCTCACAAACATATCAATGTGGGCACCACATGGAACACCCAGAAGTGGTATCAGAACTTTTCTCCCTCCCATCTACCTGGCTCCAGTGCTCCTGAGGACCGCAGGAGCTGCAGCAGTCCATGACTCCACTCTCATTCTGTGGCCCAAGCATCTGAAATTAGCCTCTAGGCAACTCCCTAAAATTATTTATCACTGAATGGGGACCATGCTGTCACCTACCTCAAGGGGTCACTGTCGGAATGACTGAAGGTAACACATCAGTCATTCAGCACAGTGCCTGCAAGACTAAGAACTTCACAGAAACAGCCTCTGAGTATGGTTTTCCCTGTACTCAGCTGCCATAGAGTATCATGTTCTGAAAACTGCAACAACTTAAAACTGGCATGTGACACTGTATCCACACAGTGACCCTGCTGAACAGCTAATGTCTTCTACATGACATGGAAACACTGAGATTCACATCAAGAGGCAGATCCAGGACTTCAAGCCTGGCTCACCATATGGACTTGCCTTAGCCACAACTGCCATCACATGGCTCCTGCATTCCAGCAGCTCATGACAGCTGCCCATGGATCCCGTCCATTCTCACTGCTTGGCACAAAATGAAGTACCCACAAATGTTTAGTTTTTTTTCTAACTCTCTCTCTCACCTTCCAGTTCCCAAGTCTTTAAATACTGCTTCCTTGGGAACTGCCCCAACTTAGCCCTCCATTATCCAATTAGCCCTCCATTGTATCTTCCTTCAGTAAATTCTCAGAATAGTAAGAGCGGGGGCCAGATCTGAATTGCTCAGTCTAACGATGGCACAGCAAGGACACTGGAACCCAACTGGGGAAGAACTATGTCACAGAACACCTGAAACAACAGGGTACTCAAGATTACACTGCACCATTATTTCAAAGCTGTGGTGAGAGTCATGAGCACATGGAGCTGGGCTTCATGCAGTTCAAGCATAACTCCAAGCAAGGGTTTCTGGCATTGATATTCAGATATATCCTTCCTCTTTGGAAATCAGTTGGGTGGTTCTGATCATTTCTCTAAGGAGAAAAAATCCTTTTGGAGGAAGGCAAAGTCTTTTGTTGAAGCCCACCTTATTCTACTAATACCATGTATTGTTCCACTTATAATAGAAATCAAGAACTACACACTCATGAAACATCTTTATTCAACCTCATCATGACTAAGTAACTAAATACAAACTATAATTATCTTAATAGACTTTCAGTAAATAAAAATATGCATCCATATCTTGGTTTCTACATGTCACACTTCAACTAGAAGACTCCTTGCAGAAAGGGCTGATACCAGGCTGAGGCAAGGAGCCTGGAATATTTTGTTGCACAAGAAAGTCAGGAAGTTTGACCCCCTGTGGCTTAGGCAGCTAAGGTGCAGGCTGTAAAAACTGTAGACCTGGGTTCGAGACCTGAGCCAGGGGTGGCAAAAGAAAGGAAGAAAGAAAAGAAAAAGAGAGCCAAGAAGTGGTCCAACAACAATAGGGACATGTCGAAAGTACACAGACACCCTCCTAAAGGAGTTCCCACTTCTCAAACCTAGAATGATCTGGGCACCAAAATGAATGACAAGAATGAACTATATTATATTGAATAAGTTATCATTATGAACTAATATAAAAAATGAATAAATGGGGTGGGTGAGAAAACTTGTTAAATGATAGCTAAAAAGAAAGAATAATGGTCTCAGAAGCAACAATGGATGCTGAAAGTAGAGGGTTTGTTGATCAAGTTTGTTGATACTTATGTCGCCTCAAGGTGTCCTTGCTCCATACGTAGCTTATTAATTTTGAAGGGTATACAACAGCAACTTTATAGTAAACTGCCAGGCACCTCCTTAGTCAAAGCTGATCAAAACAAAAAACCATCTTGTACCTCACTTCATGTGGGGCTATCAAAGATGTTATTAGGACAACTGAGGAGATCTGATTATCGACCCAAGATGAGACACAAAACCAAAGTTAAATATTGATAGATGCGCACTGTGGTCATGTAAGAAAATGTCCCCATTCTTATGAAATATGCAATTAAGTTTTTAGGGGCAAAGAAGCAAGATACTGCCAATCATTCATAGATGTTTGAGAAAAAAAGCTGTATAAATAGAAAGGACAGTAAGAAAATAAGGCAAAACATACACAAATGGTACTATAGGGAGAGTAATTCAGGGCTTCCTCGCACTGTTCTAACAATATTTCTGCAAGTTTGAAGTTAAATCAAATATAAAAGTTACAAAAATATATGCTATGTGAAACAGAAAGTGGTCAGATAAAGGAAGATGAGATGGGACATGGCCCCCCTCCCCGCTCCCAGACTTCAGCATCTCCCTGGCAAAGCAGGAATATCCATCAACAGTTAGTTGTAAGGTTAGTCAGGAGATGAGTTCTGTGGCAGACAAGCAACCCTGATACCACTCGCATCATAGCTCACGCTTTTATCTACTAGCACCAGGCACCAGACTCCCGTGATTCAAAATGTACACCCCACTGGGTTCCCAATTCCTCCAAGTTTACAACGGGAAATTAAAGAATTTAAAAAGCATTTTCCTCCATAAACACTACGAACACAAAATATACAAAAAAGGACTTTGTTTTAAAAGTGACTTGGGTTATAATGGAAGAAAATGTCACACTAGGGCCTGAAATTACTATGCTAGGTTATGTTTGCTTAAGATTAAAAATAGTTTCATCTTCCCCTCCCAGGAGCCTTCTCTGCTAGAGGAAAAAACCCAAATCAGACCATCGCTGAGTTTAAAGGTCCCAGATCTAAAAGGATCTAGGCAGGCTGACTCCAGTATCTCCCAGTGTCAGATTCCCCATTAACATTTCCTAGTCATAATTCAGAAGATGTAAAGTAAGCTTCACAATGATGCACAAGAGCAGTCTGGTCCTTAATTTTGGACTTAATGCAATAAAAATAATTCACATGGAGAAATCCTGTCATTTGAATCAACATGGATGGATCTAGAAGGGATTATACTAAGTGAAATAAGTCAAAAGAAGAAAGATAGATGACTTCACTCATAGGTGGAATATGAATATACAAAACAAAGGAACAGACAAAACAAAATCAACCCTTGGACTCTTTTAACAGAACTGAAGTTAACAATAGGGAACGGGACAGGGGTAGGGGAGGTAAGTGGTGGCAATGCCCACCAGACAATGGGGAAGAACATTTGGTGATTTGGTGGACAGCAGGGTGTATTGATATATATCTGAGAAATGGGGAAACTGCACATGAGTAACCTACACATGAGTATTTTAATCTGTAAAACAAAGTTGCTGCAATAAAAACATTTAAAAATATAATTCACATGTAGATTAAACAAATTCCTATAATAACACTATGGTACAAAATAGTGCAAAACATAGATTTTCTTCCCAGGCCCTCAGGTGAGCAGACTGGGTTTCTTCAATAGCTATCCACGATGACACATTTAACATATTTCTAAACACATAAACAAGAACATCTATTTGTTTTGTTTTTCTTTTCTCATGCCCAGCTCTCATACCCGGGTCCTTGAGCTTTTTCTTTTTTTTTTTTTGGCCCCCACCTTTAAAAAAGGATCAGGCAAGAATGAAGGCAAGTAGGCAGGCAGGCAGGCAGGAAGAGAAAGAAAGTAAGAAACATTTATTGAGTTAGTCATCTTGGTTGTTCTCCCCAGTCCCAGGTCTCAAACCTAAGTCCTTGGGATGTATGTGGACAACAACCAGTGGCCTTATTTACTAGGCCACCGGGGCATGCCAGGGAGTCCTTGGGCTTAACATGGCCTATACCTTAGTCACTGAGCCACAAGGGTATATCTTTATTTCTTTTTTCTTTCTTTCTTTTTTTCTAAAGAGGAAGGAAGGTAGGCAGGAATGAAGGCAAGAAGACAGAGGAGGAAAATCACTTATTTATTCAGTTACTTGTTCATTTTTGATTGTTCCCCCTGGCCCCCAAGTTACAAATTCAGGTCCTTGGGCTTTATGGGGCCACAATGGAGCTACAGACTTAACTCCTGAGCCATCAGATCACACCCCTTTCATTTTTAAAACTCAAATAGAATCACATATTTGTAAGCGTTACTTTTTTAATTTTACTAGAACTGTGTGCACATTTCAGTGTCTAAATATCCTGCTCTGGCAGGGGGTGCTCTGGCACGCTCATTCTTTTTCTTTTTTTTTAATATAGAAAAGATACAGGCAGGAATAAAGTCAAGTAAGCAGGCAGGCAGGCAAGAAGAAAGAAAGAAGCACTTTTTTATTTAGTTGTTCACACTATTCTCCCCAGGACCAGGGGCTTGAACCCAGGGGTATGTGGCCCATGCTCCTTTGGAAGCAACTGAACCAACTGCTTCTCCATCAGGGTGTGCTTGTCACTCTCATTCTTGTATTTTATGGGGAGGAAATTTGAGAATAAAGTCGTAGATATGGAATTGTTAGGTCAAAAAATTATCTACATAAGAAATGATATTGACAAAATCCTTCCAATTTATACTCCCATCTAAAGATATGAATGACTTTTCCATTTCACTAAAAGTGAGTTATTGTCAGACTCATAATGAAATGGAAGAGGAAGATGGGGCAGGTTGAAAGAGCAGGAGATAGCCATTTGCCCATCACCTATTTATCGCATGATTAATGGAATCGTGGGCAGCAGGTGTCATAAATCCAAGCTGGAGGTAATGGTACCCTAAGACTGAATTGCTGAGTGTAGTTATTCAGCATGAGAATATGGGAGGACAAGCATTCAGACAACTAATGAATCAAAATGATGCTATGTTTTTCTAGTCAAACTTGACTATCTCGGAGGAAAATTACTATGGAGACTTATGAACTAATTACTCAAATAGTTAGTCTTTGTAGCGCTCTTTGTTCCTACTATTGCTTCTCTGAACCAGGGTACCTTCCGGGCCAACCCCAGAACAACTCCAGACTCAGGGCAGTGGCAGCACAGAAACAAGTGCTGAGCACAGGAGTGACAGGAGAGCTTAGGAAGACTGGAGAATTTGGGGACGCTCCTACATCTAATATTCATGCTGTAGGTTTCACTATTCTGAGGAACATTAACCTTTTCTAAATCATATTTGCATATCTTAAGTTTGATGCCTACTGTCCTGTGACTGAGGGGCAGGGTCTGAGAAGAATGCTGAAGCCCAACTGTCTTGGTTGTGGCACCCTCAAGACTCTGGGAGCACTGAAGAAAGAACCATCTGTGCTGGGCCAGTGAAGCAATTTGGGACAGGCAGTGAGTTATATACCAAAGCAGAGAAGCAGTACACACCAGTCCACTTCTCATCTTTCTCTGAGATCAAGCTAACTTGTATACATGAACAATTCAGCCAAAAATGTGGTGCCTACAACAACAGCATTCCAAAATCCTAAGACAGTCTTCCCACTTCTATACCATGCTGATTCCTGGTTAAAAGGCTGCTGGAAAAAACAAAGTGCCCAGGAGAACTCTCCCACGCTGAGGAGTAACAGGAACTGGGGACACATTCCATACTGAGGACCATGATGTGAACCCCCAGAGACTATCAGGATCAGAGAAGGAGCATGAAGTCCTTCAGCAGATGCTACAGTTACATTACCTTCTAGAGATACACATTGAACTACGAAACGACAGGATATCTGAGATAAGCTTCAAAATAATGGCGAATGGGACAGTGATTGGGAGTGTGAACGGAGCCAAGACAGACCACTGGTTGGTGAGTTGGTGATACGTAGCTGGAATTCATTGTACTATTCTGCCCTTAAGTATAATAGAAATTCTCCATAATGAAAAGTTTGAAAATACAAGGCGCACCCTGGTAAAGTAGTGGTTTGGTCAACTGCCTCCAGGAGAAAGGCAGTCCATATATATATTCCAAGGACCGGGGTTCAAGTTCTAGGTCATGGAGAACTACCAAGATATACAACTAAATAAAAATAAAATACTTCCTCCTCCTCTCTCCTCCTGTCTGCCTGCCCACCTGCCACCTTGCCCTTAAGTTAATTAAATAAATAAAATATAAGGAGCACATGAACAAAAATTCGTAATTTAAAAACCAAATATATCCAGCAATTCAATTTTAGGTATATACCCAGAAAACATGGACAAAACTGTTTATATCGGGTGCATGCTGGTGGCTCAGGTATTAAGACAGCATCCGGGGCATGGACCATGTGAAGACCAAGGACCCAGGTTCATGACTCAGGGCCATAGTCAAAAACAAACAATTAAATAAAGATGATGCTTCTTTCCTTAAAACCTTCCAGCACACTCTGGTCAAATAGCAATTTATTTGACCACCTCTGGCTGATACAAGCCACATACGTCCCAAGGACAAGGGAACAACTAAGATGAACTAAATAAATAAATAAATGCTTCTTCCTCCTCTCTTCCTGCCTGCCTACCCAACTTCATTCCTGCCTGCATCTTTCCTTTAAAAACAAAAATGCTTCTTCCTCCTCTCCCTTCCTTCCTCTCTTAAAAAAGACTATTCTTATTATTCTTATTATTTCTGAAGGTTAAAAAATAGAAACAACCCAAATCTCCACCAGCAGGCAAGGTAGTAAATTGTAGTATTATTCATATGTGAAATACTATACAACAAAAGAGAACCGCTGTACAAAATCACACAGATGTCAGAGAGAAAACTTTATCATTCCATTAAACTGAAGTCGAAACTAAACTCAAGGACAAAAGCCAGAGGAGTGGAGAGATGCTAAGGAAAGGCACAATGGAACCTTCCAGAAACATTCTGTATATTGATCTGAGTGAGGGATACATGTATACATAGGCAAAAATGCATTGAGCTATATACATTTATGATTCATGCAATTTTGCTACATGTAAATTATGCCTCAATTTAAAAAAATAGTGACATCAAAAACAAAACAAGGTGTACCACTGTGGCTTAGGAAGCTAAAGCAGCTCAGGTGCAGGCCCTATAAAGCCTATGGATTTAAGATCTGGGGTCAGGGGTGAAAAAAATACTACAAGTTACCAAGAAATTCTGGTGGAGCAGTAGTTAGGTCAGTCACTTCCAAAGGACGCAGCCCACAACACTCTAGGTTTGAGTCCCGGGCCCAGGGGACTCAGCGTGACACCCAGTGTGAACAACTAAATGAAAAAGTGCTGCTGCTTCTTCCTCTCTCTTACTGCCTGCTTGCCTACTACTGTCTTCATTCTTGCCGGCACCTTTCCTTATTAAAAAAGAAAAAAGAAAAGAAATTCAGTGAAACATCTTTATAAAAGATCAGATTTTTGGCATACCTGGTGGAGTAGTGTTAGGTCAACTGAACCCCTGGGTTCAAGTCAAACACCAAAGAACACCAGAACAGCCAAAACCAGAAAATACTGCTTCACCGTGTCAGCAACTTAATATGGTTGTGATCTTACCCTCACCTTATTCTGAATAATTCAATATTTAAACAGTGTTATAAATCTCTCATACATGGCATATCCTGGTGGAGCAGTGGTTAAGTCAGTCGCCTCCAAAGGAGAAGCCACATACCCCCCAGGCCCAGGGAAGCAACCAGCATGAACACTAAATAAAAAATAAAAAATAAGGGTATTTCTTCCTTCTCTAATTAAATAAAAATAAAGTACTTCCTCCTGCTCTCCCTGCCTACTTGCCTTCATTACTGCTGCGCCTTTCCTTTAAAAAAAAAAAAAAGTCTCTGGTGCGCCCTGGTGGCCTAGCAGTCTAGTACACCTCAGAGCAGTCCCACATACATCCTAAGGTCCAAGGTTCAAGACCCAGGGCCAGGATGAACAACGAATGTCAACAACTAAATGAAAAAAAATAAATAAAGCTCTTCTTCCTCTTCTCTCTTCCTTCCTTCCTGTTTGCCTACTCACCTTCATTCCTACCTGTACCTTTACTTTAAAATAAAATTTTTTTTTTTAAATCTCTGATGCAGGAGATTGAGCACTCCCTTCATCACCGCATGTCTGCTGTGGTGGCCTGACGCCCACTCCTCCAAGGCAGCTCCTGAGCAGTCCTTTTGCAGCACAACCCACACCTCCTGATTCCGGAATTTCTAACATTCTCTTTAAAGGACAATCCTCAGAAAACCCGAACGCAAAACAAGAAAACAAAATCTGCCATGTTCTGGTGGCTTAGGTAGTGAACCAGTAGCTGAGTCTAAATTTAGACCAAGGTCCTGGGGTTGCAACCTGGGGCGGGGTGGGAGGGACAACCAAAAAATAATTTTAAAAAAGGTAAATGCTTCATCCTCTACCTGCTTTCATGCCTGGCTTCCTTCTTTTAGAAAAATAAACAAAGCCTGTTCTATCTCCTTAGGTCAAAGCAACCTTGGTGGAGACACAAGATACAAAATACTCAATTTACATGGCTTCTAATTTAAGTATAAAATAAATAAATTTTAAATGTGTGAAATAATAGCAAAACAAACAAAAACAGAAAGGCAAATGGTAAATGTTCCAGCACTGGGAAAAGGCCAGAAAAATCCTGGCATATCACATGACATCTCTTCTCAGGGATAATTCTCACTTGAAAGGCAGAGGGCTCCTACATGCAAAATATTGGTCAACCATGAGCATGGTTTTATATCCAGATCCTGGAAGTTAATCAGGCAGCAGCTATCTCTAGAGTAAGCACAACAGACTCAGGCTTGAGCTGCCCATCAAATTCCAGGGTAAGCTGGGGTAGGGTCTACACAGGAGAAATACAGGACCAGATGACAAGATCCTGGGCCTGGAGCCTGAGCCTAGTGTCCTGTTGAAGCAACATTCTCTGGCCCTTCACATCTCCGAATCTTCGGCCACCTGCCAGCATGGCAGTAGCACTGGCAGCTGTCACATCTCCCATCCAATAAGGCAAAACTTTTTACCCATAATCCAGAGCCTTCCCATGATCACCCAGCTTACCCAGCCTGATATCACAGATATGGGTCACTAGATTCTGGCTTCTAAGTCCAATCCATTACTCCATTTCCTAACAGCTAGAGTTGTGTCCCACATGGAGAAGCAAGAAGATACTCTAAAATGGCTTTAAATACAGAAAAAGTGTGTTAAAATACTCACAGGACAGAGTCTGAGGCAGCTATTTAAAGGAAAGGTGCAGCACACCCACGTTTGAGACCCAGGTCCAGGGGGAAACATCTGTGTAAATAACTAAAACACAAATAAAATTTCTCCTCTCAATTTCTCCTTCCTGCCTACTTATCCTCATTCCTGCCTGAAACTTTTCTTTAAAAGAAAAAGAAAGAAAAGGAAAAGTACATGACATGTCCTGGTAGAGTAGTAAGGTCAACTGCCTCCAAAGGAGCACAGGCCATATTCCCCTGGCCTTATCCACTAGGCCAGCAGGGTGCGTCCGAGGCAGCTATTCAATTCATTCATTTTACAGATGGGTAGATCGAGGCTTCCGCAGCCCCCTCGGTGGTGAAGAATCGAGCAAAATGAAAATCGCTCTCCTAAGGCTCAAATAACCATTTTCCTATTAGGACGCAAGATAAAGGTTTAAAGAGGAGAAGTGAAGAGAGGGGTCGAGACTGGGGACAGAGAATGTAAAGCAGGGGAACTGACTTAGAGGGAGAGGGCAATGTGGAGAAATAATGGAGCATATGAATTTATATCATTTTGTAAATCAAAGTCACCTCAACAAATATTAAAAATAAAAGAAGGGGAAAAAAAAGAATGGAGAGTCTGAGAGGGGAACAGTGTTGTGAAACCATCCTGGTAACTAGGTCGGAGGCAAGACCTCCGAGAGTTTGCTTTCGCAACACCTTTCACAGCCATCCGTGAAGACTGGTTTGACAAGGACTGCAGTGCCACTGACAGGGTGAGGAGGGCCTGGTCTCTCGCCCTCCTACTGAGTGGTGCTCTTTGTACCTGCTCTGAGCAAAGTGGGAATAAAAGCAGCACTTCGGAGGAAGGCAAAAATCGCCCCAGCCTGGCTATAGAGACTCAACCTGAGGCTGGTAAAGCCTTTGGATTCAGCTGCCGATCAGCAAGACATACAGAGAAGTGCATGCCAAACTGCACCCTGAAACATAATCTGCTAAATCTGGAGTGTGGGAAGACTCCACAGGTCTAAGGACCCAGGTTCAGCAGACAACTGTTAGGAAAGGGAATAGAAGGAGAAACTGTACATTAAAGAGTCTTAAAATATATACCAAGTTTTTTAAATGGGCAAAATTACAGTGCCTAAGGATAGTTTGGGAGATAAAAACTACACCATAAGGAAATTAATACAAAAAGACAGGATGGTGTATCACCTTGGAAGGAAGGAGAGGAGGTGCAGCAGGATGGGGCCCATGGAGAGGCCACTGGTGGGGCCACTCCTGGGGCCAGTAAAGTTCTATTTCTTGACTTTATAATTTACTAATCAGCATATAGGTGGGGGGGAGGGGGGGTCTTGCTTTTTTGTTTTTTTAAAAGAAAGGTGTAGACAGGAATGAAGGAGAGTAGGCAGGTAGACAGGAAGAGAGGAGGAGGAGGTATTTTATTTTTCAGTTGTTCACACTGGTTGCTTCCCCCATTCCCTGAGCCAAGGACTCAAACCCAGGGATACATGGCTTATCCCTTCAGAGGAGACTGACCTAATCGCTACTCCACCAGGGTGCTCTGAGGTATCTTGTTTTATTGGTTGTATTGTATACAAGTTAAGAAAAAAGTTTTAAAATGTATTTTTTTAAAACAAGGTGAAGTAGGCATGCTCTGATGGAGTAGCAGTTAGGTCCATTGCCTCCAACAGGCATAACCCATTTAAATCCCAAGGACCCAGGTTCATATCCTGGGGCCAGGAGGAACAACCAAGATGGACAACTAAATAAAAATAAATAAAACGCTTCTTCTTCCTCTCTCGTCCTGCCTACTGCCTACCTGCTCACCTTCATTCTGCCTGCACCTCACATTTAAAAAAAAAAAAAAAAAAAAAAAGGACAAAGTAAACAGCATAAAATCAGGCTTGGGAGAGAGCTTGGAGACTGCAAAAATTCACATGCAGAAAGAAGAACCCAGTCAGAAAAATTGAACAGAACGGACAGTTCCAGAGGCAAAAGGGTGGGTACTTCTCTCCAATTCTGAGGATTAGCATTAGTAACCCCCAGTTGTTGCTTACCCAGGTCCCAGCATTCTCCAAAAGCTCTTCTGGTTATCAGGCTAATATTCTAACTATCACCTTGCACAACTCCTTTATCTACCGCTCAACTGGTCCCCACTGAGAGAGGGATAGAGTAAAGGTGTTTCTCTTAACTAGAAGCCCCCAAATCCAAGTATGTCCTCCAATCATTACTCCTTCCACTGCAGATGTTCCTGACTCCCACAGCCTGAAGAGTTTTATCTTGCTCCCCTGGTAAAGCACACCAGCACTGCCTTTCAGGTCACCATTTCTCAACTCTGGGTTAGTCCAACTCCACTGTCTCACTTTGTTCAAAGCTGGCTATTGGCACACACAATTCCACCATTTCAGGGCTGGCCAAAGTCTGTGTATGCATCTCCTACCCCTACTACTAGTCAATTTTGCCCCATGGTGGTCTCTAGTGCCCACCCCTTTCTGTACCCGGATAATAATCCCTTGCCTTCTACCTCCTCTCACTGACTTGGGGACTAGCAGAGCAAACCTAGCAAGTTTTTCAACTAAGTTATATTCTTCCCTCCCCTTTCCAAGGTTCATCTTCTCTAATCCCTTTTCTCTTTTCCTGCAGCTTCTTACATTATCCTCTATAGCCCCAGCCCTTACCCAAATCACCATCAAATGAAGTTTCCAAAGTTCACTCTAACTAGTTCCCAAAACCCTACCTCTTCAGAGTCCCACTAGGATCACCTAAGGCCTGGCATCAAAGATAGGAAATGGCTCAACAGGTGACAGACACATATATGTGCCCAAATGGCAGCTTGGCTTTGAACATAATCTAGAGCTACCTGCCAACTCTCCAAGGTCCACTCCCTGACACTTCACATCACCCTCTGGGGTGCCCTGCCTCTCCCCTACTCCCTCTTATGATGTCTGAGAGGCACATCAAAAGCCTGTGGTCACTTGCCCAAAGCAGGACCCCTAGAGTCTCCAAACCACATGTTCTGATGAACTCCAACTAAAGGGAAACAACCTTCACTTTTCCTCCCTCCTCTGCCTGATCAGGGCAAGGGTAGGACCCACTCCTGGGGCACTAGCATAGTACCCAGGACATGACAGTGACTCAAAAACCACCTGTTGAATAAACAAATAACTAAAACCCAGCAGCAACAGGGTGTGCCCACTGTGTACTCAATGAACAGTCCCCTCCATAATCCACAGGAGCGGCTTAATACTCAGTATTTAATCTTAAATACTTCCCAGACCAAATCCTTTTTTTCTTTAACTTTTTCCAATACAAAGAGATTCAAGATGAGTTCATTCATGTAACACACTTACAAAAGAAACTGAGATGGAAAAAACACTTTAAAATAGCTAACTATACAAAGCACACCCAGTGGCCTAGCTGTTTAGTTCACTGGTCATAGTCCACATACATCCCAAGGTCCCCAGTTCAAAACCCAGAGCCAGAGCGGCAACCACGATGCCCAACTAAATAAAGTGCTTCCTTTTCCTCTCTTCATGCCTGCCTGCCTATTTGCCTTGGTTCCTGCCTTCACCTTTCCTTTAAAAAAATAAAAATAAATAATAATAATAATAACACACACACAAAATACAAATAATCATAATCTAGTCACCCATCAAATAATCTACATGAACTAGCTAAGGATAATGGACATCACTATACACAACACTCAGTGTTTCTGCCTTCTCCACCCTAGATCCAAATTTGAAATAAATTGTCCCCCTCATTGGCAAAAAGTCTAGAGTGCATGCAATAGAAATAGACTTGCTTCCACACTGGAATTTTTTCTGTTCTACTGAAATTCTAACCAGCTCCTACAGAGGCCTATAGATTGCCAGTTTTACAGTGCCTCAGGACTATTCCCTGGTCCCAACTTCCTTCCAGCCTATCAGAGGATTTAAGAGTATGTACTTTATTTTAGAGCTTTATTTTCAGCTCCCCTCTAGAGGTATCATGTCATTTTCTTATCTGATAACAGCCTCTAACACAAAGGTTAGAAACCAAATGCCTCCACTATCTAGAAATCACCTGGAGCCTTCTCTCCTGGGACAGAATAGCTTCTTCCCCCAACATGGAATCATAAAATACAGTGCTTCATCACCTGGGTGATGGAACACAGTTTTTGTCTTTAGAACAACTATTCTCTGCTCAGAGGGTTGGCACTGGTACCCGTACCCTCATCCTCCTCATAGCCCAGATCTTAGCTCCAATTTGTCCATGAAGGAATCAAGGAAGACCAAAACAGTTCAAGATTCCAGGGAAGATGTTGACTTTATAGAATAAGTTCAAACATTTCATAACTATGTTCATCTTAACACACACATACACACCACTCTTAAAATTCCTGTTCTAAAAAATTTCAGCCCTATATAGCTCAGCTGAATTACATGTTCCAGGTACAGAATTTGCTGCTGTCTAACATCCAAACAGAAGCAACCACTGCTCCAGACCTCTTAAAACAGCAACTGTTGGCTGAAAAGTCAAAATTTTATATTATAAACTACCCAGTCAGGAAGTCATATAGTCATGTGGGGAAAAAAATAAGTGTAGTTCTGTGAAAACCAAGGGCTTTCGCAGTAGACACGCATTGCTGTTGGTAACTCAAAACAGAAATAAATGTTATGTAAAAAAAAAAAAAAAGAAAACAAGGCACTTTCAGTCACTCAATTCACATAGTAACCTTGTACCTTGCTCCTTTTACTTCACTGCTGAGGTTCAAGGAAACAAATATGGGCCCATCAAAGAAGCTCTAAACAAACTCCTTAAAAATCTAAACAATGTTGTAGTTAACAGATGTTCCACAGGTGAGTGAAAGTCAAGAAAGAGTTGCTGCTTTCTGGATATACCAACAGGCTTATGTTTAGGTGTTGCTTTGTTTTTTGTTGTTGTTGCTGTTTTATAAGACACCCGATACATATAAAACAACCTATTATCATACAATTACAAAACACAATTTGAAACATCCCCGAAGCCATCACGTAACCCAAAAAATATGCCCAGATGTGCTCTGGTGGAGTAGCAGTTAGGTCCACCACCTCCAGCTGAGTCCAGTCCACATACTTCACAAGGACCCAAGTTCACATGGGAGGAAGGGAAAACAACCAAAAGAACTAAATAAAAATAAAATAAATGTGTTTTCCTCTCTCTTCCTGCCTGCCTGCCTAATTGCCTTCATTCCTGTCGGCACCTTTCCTTAAAAAAACAAAGGAAAAAAAACCCCAAAACCCTCATTAAAAAAAAAAAGTTTCTTCATCCTCTTGCTGCCTGCTTGCTTACTCTTTCATACCTGCCTGAACCTTTCCTTTAAAAAACAAAAATAAACAAGTGTCTAACCTTTATTAAATATCAGACAACTAAATTGGTGGGGAGAATAGATATAAAAATAACAAGCTGCAATTGTGGAGAGGTGCGGAGTATACTACTTGCCTTTATTTCTTCCCCAGCCACCTAGGCGGTGGATATTTATTCTGTCTCAATTTTCCAGAAAGGTCAAGAGTATTACTTAAGGTCACATTAAGGAAGGGAGGGCTCAAGGGGACTCAGTCATCTCTGGCAGGCTCCTTCCTCAGGCCCAAATTCTACTGCAGATGGCACTCAAGTGTTTTCACTGCCCAACCTCATCACACTTGTGCTAAAAATCTTGCCTGTCTTCCCTCAGTAAGTAGGTCTTACCTATTAGGAAGTCATGACCCAAAATACCAGACATAGTATGACAAGTCACTATCTGAAAGAAGAGCTCTCCTTGAGAAAACTCAGTACCATCTTAAAACAAGTGCTGGCCTCTGCAGTGTGATCTCAGTGTGGCAAGTATACTTTATTCCTTTATTTGATAAAAATAAAATGCCACTCCCAATCCTAAAACAAAGAAAGAAATGTATCCCTGTAAAAAAAAAAAAAAGGGCAGCACCAGTGCCAGCTGCTCTTTTCATAAGATACTTCCATAGACGATAAAAGAAATCATACATATTGAAGCATCCTGGAGAGAACTGAATTTTTAAATTCATAAAACCAAAAATGGCATGCCCTGCTGGAGTAACGGTTAGGACAATCGCCTCCAAAGGAGCACAGGTGATGTACCCCTGGGTTCGAGTTCAAGGTCTGTGAGGGAACAACCAGTGTGAACAACTAAATAAAAATAATAAAGTTCTTCCTCCTCCTCTCTCTTCCTATCTGCCTGCCTACTCACCTTCATTCCTGCCTGCACCTTTCCTTTAAAAAATAAATTAAAAAACTAGCACCTCTGGAGACTCATTTTATATCTTCGAGCTCTATAGCTAAGGCCAAAATAATTATGTTCCAGGTTTTTTGAGATATACTTAAAAGCCAAAATAAACTGGAGGGGGGAGGGGGTGTGAACACACTTGAATTTAAAGTCCAATACACTCATAAATAGATTAATCCTATGTTTCCCAGTAGATCGGGACTATAAGAAAGGCCTAGAGGGAGAGCCCAGTCTCCTGTGACTACTCAGCCACTCTAAGAAGCATCAAGCCTGCCTCTCCAAATATAGCCTCAGATCTTCTACAGAGTGAGCTCGGGCCTGCAAAAAGGGTCCACAAGAATGTTTATCAAGATATGACAAAAATCAGAGGGCAGATCCAGGAGCAAACAAGTATGAGCATCAGCCCTCTGAACACTCCTGAGCAACAGGAAAGCATGTGAGGAAGTGACTGCTTGCTGGGCTCCCTACCCCTCAGCACCCAGTAACCACAGCAGGCAAGACAGAAGGCCACAGCAGGCCTGACACTAAAGCGGAAGGCTGTGCCTGTGGGCACAGCCCACAATGAGCTCCATTCACCCTGGACACTCATGACAGGAGGGGAGAGAGGAGGCCAGGACATTCCTTCACCCCCTCACGGGGAGGGAAAGGGCACAAGCAGCCCAGGGCACCAGAGGCCTGCCTAAGAAGAAAACATGAGCAGCCATTTTCCTTTCGAGTTGCACGAATCAAAAAAGGGACCCCCACCCCCGCAAAAAAAAAGACCTGAGGTGCCAGCCATCTGATTATCTGATGGATTAGATGGCCCATACAGGAGTACTTCTCTGGTCAGCAATGCCCAACAGAAAGGAAAAAAAAAAATAGAAAACAGGGCTTTCAAGACACAGGGGACCCCAAGGGTTCTCTTAACTTGGGGGTGACACTGCAAGTAGAAGAATAAACTTTTCCTGCCAAGAAATCCAGTCACTTTTTAAAGTACTGTTAAAAATGGAAAAAAAGCACATCTTCAGACTGGCAAACACGGTGTCTATAAGTCTATACTGTTGACCCTTCTGACAAAATATTGTGATCTTTTCCAGGTAAGCAGAAGCAACAGCTGGTAGCACAAATCCGGAGGAGTAAGACAGGAATCCTACTGTTATCTATTTGTGACTTTAATGAATTCTATATTTAGATCTTTAATAAAGAGCTTCTCTTCTAGTCTCCTCCTACCAAATTCCTCTACTCAGGCAATTCAATCTTCCCAACACTGCTCAAAAGTCTAAAAATATAAGACACTTATTCAGGCAGGTTTAACATTAACAGGTAGTGAACAGTTCTCTACATTTCCTCATTTGTCACAAGACCCAGAAACCACCCCTCTTCAAAGGCTCCTCATCAGGCTGGTCTCCGTTACCAAAACCTTCTGTAAGGCTATCGGAGCTCAGGGCAGATCTGATGCAGACAACCTACAAACCCAAGCAGGAGTATGCATAGGACATTTAAAGTGTTAATAGATGAGAGATACATATTTTACGAAAGCATTCCATAGCAAAATAAAGACCCAGAAAATGAATGGTATCCCAGGTTCTGATTAATAGCTAAATGAAAAGGAAACACTATTTGGAATGCCATTACTGACTTTCATTTTTCTTGGCAAAAACTGGCTAGAGACTCAACCCAATCCCGGAGAACAAGTGAGCCAATTAAGGCAGAATTGGTTCACTTGTGCCATAAACAGTCTTAGAAATCTTAATCCAATACCAACCCCTGGAATGCCTGGGGAAAACGCTCCCAGTACAGTGAGAAGGAAAACAGAGATGATTATAACATCTGAAGAAACAAACATCTTCCAATTCCACTGCTCTATTTAATACATATATACCAATTATTAGAAAATAACTCCCTGGTGCGCCCCAGTGGAGCAGGAGTTAGGTCAATCACCGCCAAAGGAGCAAGCCACATACCTCTGGGTTCGAGGCCTGGGCCCAAGAGAAAACAACCAGCTAAATAAAAATAAAATAAAGATACCTCTTGCTCCTTTCTCTTCCTGCCTGCCTACATCTTTCCTTTAAAAAAAAAGAAATGAGAAAGGAAAAACTCCCTATGCAGAATTTCTTGTTTATAAAGTCCCATGCCCTGTCTACAAAAACTCAACTTCCATAGAAAAGAGCAAACACTAAAACAGGGGATCAAGCTGGGCACTGCCATTGTTTTCCTGAATAGAATACATCCTCCCAAATGTTTCACTTACCCTTACACTCCCCGTTCAACTGGCACACTCCCCTATACTTCAGGTATCGAAGGGCCATGACTGCCTGAGAAAGAATGAATCTGTGGACCGCATACCCCTAATAGAGGGGAATATCAAAATGTGGCTATAGGTATGCCCTGATGGAGCAGCGGTTAGGTCAACAGCCTCTAAAGGATGCAGGCCACATACCACTGGGTTTATGTCTCAGGTCCCAGGGAAAACAACCAATGTGAACAACTAAAATAGAAATAAAATGTTTCTTCCTCCTCTATCTTTCTGCCTGCCTCCTCATATCATTCCTGCCTGTACATTTCTTTAAAAAAAAAAAAAAAAAAAAAGTGACTATAAAAATTGTATACCAACAGCATGTCACCAGATAAGGGACTAGTGAAAATATATACAATGGTTTAAAATCAGTCAGTACAAACCTGCCTCACTTGACATTACAGAAGTGTTCCTGCAAAACTGTAACATTTCACTTTTACAAATGCTTTATATTTAATACAATGATAAGAAAAATATTCTAAAAAAATCTTTATACACAAAGATGTTAATTTCAACATTACCGTTTATAATCAAAGGAAGAAACAATCTAAAAACTAGAGATAGGTTAACCATTGGTGATGACATATGTAAAGAACCATGCTTATGCTACAGCGTAGGGAGAAAGTATGGGGTAAAATTTTTTTTGAAAGGAAAGACTGGCAGGAATGAAGGCGAGTAGGCAGGCAGGCAGGCAGGCATAGAGAAGAGAAAGCATTTTAATTTATTTTCTTAACTTAGTTGTTCATCTTAGTTGTTTGGCCAGGCCCAGGGACACAAACCTGGATCGTTGGGATGTATGTCTACTACGTCTAGTCAGAGGCAGCAGACCAAACCACTCCACCAAAGCATATTTATCTATTTTTAATTTAGTTGTTCATCTTAGACTGCACCAGTCAGAGACCTAGAACTTAAGTATTAAGCCACCAGGGCACACCCAGGGTACAACTAAACCTATACTCTACCCAAACGCAGTAAAGTGCGACCCAAGGGCCATCTCTCAAGGACACACAAGAATCAGGGGATATGGGTGCTCCCAAAGACAACTGGGAACTGTAGGCTGGGGTAGAAAAGAAGATTTCTTTCCCATGTATAATCCTTTTGAACTTTTGGGATTTGTAGCATGTGCTGTTATCTCCTATTTAAAGAATAAGACTGAGGGGACAAGGATTTTTCCTTTTTCTTTTCTACTTTTATCTTCCACATTTCTTTTTTTAAAGGTAGGAATGAAGGTGATTAGGCAAGCAGGCAGGAAGAGAGAGGAGGAAGAAGCACTTAATTTTATTTCATTGTACATCTTCACGTTGGTTGTTTCCCCTGGCCCCAGTACTCAAACCTGGGTCCTCAGGATATATATACGTGGACTGCACTTTGGCTGGAAGCAGCTGACTAAAGCACTACTCCACAAGGGCGTGCCCACAAATTTCTTATTTTAAATGCTTTCTTTCATACATATTTTTTTCCACAATAATGTTTTAAAATTCTGATGCTAATGATTTTGCCAAGTATGTGATTATCCATCTTTCTTTTGCAGAATTTTTTTTCAAGTACCATTCTTCACCTTCTAGTGCTAGATTGCTTTAAAAGCAATCTTCCTAGACAGCAAAGGTCTGAAGGAAAAGGAACCAGTACTGGTGAGTGCCCACAACCAAAGTAGAATCACACCACAATGATTACTCCAAAGGAAGTGGGGAAGGACAACCAGTTACCAGCAATTAGTCATCCTACTTTGTCAAAGGTCAATCCAGGACCAAAAATTATAAACAGACTCAAAGATATATATAAACTTAATCCCAATGTCTAAAATGTAGACAAAAAAATGTTGGCGCACCCTGGTGGAGCAGCGGTTGGGTCACCTGGGTTCAAGTTCCGGGTCGGGGCAACCAGTGTGAATAACTAAAATAGAAATAAAATAGAATGATTCTTCCTCCTCTTTATTCCTACCTGTCTGCCTGCTCAACTTCATTCTTACCTGTACCTTTCAAGTAAAAAAAAAGTATTTTAAAAACAACTAGATCAAGAAACAATTTGCTGAGAAGCAAAACCTCAACACTATTACATGCACCCCATGGTGTGTAGGATAAAGACATTCAGTCATAAAAAAAATGAGCATTTTGTGCGCATCCTGGTGGAATAGTGGTTGGGTCAATCACCTCTGAAGGAGCACAAGGCCACATACCCCTGGGTTCGAGTACTGCTGGTTTCATTCAGATTTACTTCACTCCAACAAAGAATACAAAACAGTTTCACCAATTTACGCAACCTCAGTTTATCACACTGTACCACTGCATGCCATCTGTCTTTCTACCCTGGGCCCACAGCAAGGCTAAGAAAATGCTTAGTTATCGAACCTAAGAAATAGGAAAATAGGAACTCCTATTCATTAAGGCTAAATTAAGCCCTCTGGCTGGTGCAATTTTGTAAACTACTCTAAAATCCTATTTATAGAAATTGCTATCTGAGCAGTATTACTAATGATGAGAGTGAAGGGGGACAGTCAAAAGGCAGGGCAGGTTGTGACTCATAAGGAAACTGCTTTAAATACACCAAAGACCTACTAGAAAATGATGAATTAATCACTGCGAATTCAAGACCACCATCGTCACCTTACTCCAGGACTAGAGTGTCAACATGAAAAAGCAGAGAAAGATGGGGCCTTAAGAAGCAACAGAGGCAGCTCTCCCTGCCCAGGAGACTATCTCCTGCTTTTCTTTCTGTCTCCTCCATTTCCTCTAATAAATGTATAAAACTGCAAAAAAAAAAAAAAAAAAAAAAAGCAGCAGCAGCAACAGCACATCAACAAATTATTTTTGAGCATGACAATAAAAAAGAAGCAATAGCGCAGTAACACTGGCAAAGGCACAGAAGCACTCTGTAACGTGGAGGTGAGAGAAAGCTTACCCCAGAAAAGGAGGGAGAAATCCTTGACCCACACACAGAACATGTTGAAAAACCCACTACCAGAATTTATTTTCTTTCTTATTTTTTGTTTTATTCCCCCAGTCCTGGGTCACAAACCCAGGTCCTCGGGCCAATGGTCGGCACAGGTCCTATGGTCTCCACCTTAGCTGCCTCAGTACCTTTGCCACAAGGGTGCGCCCAAAGTGCAGACAATTTAAAACACAGCAGTCCCTTATGCCACCATGCGTTCTCCTTCCAGCTCACCCTCTCCTCACTATGATGACTCTTGTCACCCTGGTCTATCTCCTTCAGCTATACATGTATCAGACTCATAATTGGTCCCCTAAGCTAACCCCTTCCCTTTTCAGAGCATAGGAAGGGATATATCCCCCGCCCAAAACTTCCTGGGGCTCCCGACTGGCCCACCTCAGCCTTTTGCCTCACTTTTCCTCGGGACACTTCCTTTGGCTCCAGTCTGTCCACTCTTTGGTCCTCAGACACAGCCTGGTCTTTCCCTCTTCCACCTTTGCTCACCTAAGGCCAGTACCTCATCTTCCCATCCTGTCAAAAAGACTCAAGTCTCACCCCCTTTCTTCAGTCTAAGGGCAGGGTCTTTCTTAGAATACTGAGTCTCTCAAGTCCTCACCAGGGCTTGGCTATATATTGCTGCCTCATTGCCTTATTATCATCTTTTCACTGTCACTTCCTGGCCCTTTCACTCAATGGTACACCTCTGCTGGTACCAACACCAGGTTCCTATCATCTGCTAAAGTGATTCATCTTGAACTTTCTTTCTGTCTCTCCACTCCCATGTTGACCAATGTCCAGATTCAGGTCCACCACCTCCCAATGGACCACAGCAGTAACCAACATGCCTCCAGGCTAGCTTCTACACTTAAGTGGGGGTTCACTTCTTAGAACTGAGGGTTGAGCCCATCCACAGCTATGCTCCAAGACCTTCAAGGTTCCCTGTGCCTACATAACTCCAAACTCCTCCATAGGCATCCTGGTTCTAACCCAACTTGCAGAACATACAAAAAAGGTGCCCAGTCTTCTTTCTCCTTCCCATAACTTACCTCTGCATAACTCTTTCTTCCAAAGAGCTGTGACCTTCCTGTCATCACTTCTTCCCCAATTAAACCACTAACCCTTCTTGAAAACTCAGTTCAAATGCAGTCTTTCCCTAAAGTCTGCCCTCTGCAGCCTAAAACCCAGGCTCCTTGGCTTACTCAGCACAGTGCCCAGGAAGGTTCTAGCAAGTCTTTGTTTCTGAGAATGGTCCCTTCACAGCATGTTTCTGGACTTGAGGATCCCTGATCACTACTCCCATGTTGTCCTGGCATTCTGCCCACTACCAGACACCTGGACTTGGTCTTCATCAGGGAAGAATCCAGAGAAGGCCAATGGTATCAGTTTGATGCAACATAAACATAGCAACACATACGACTATCCGAAGAAATCAACTTATGTTGAATCCTAATTCTGGCTGCATGATGAGTTGTGTAGCAGACACAGAAGGCCTTCAACTAAGGTTAATAGAGGTCCATCACATCACTGACCTAGAGAGCAGGAAAGGCTGGAACAAATGAAGTACAAGATGGAACACAGGGTGTTTATTGCAGTACCACTCCCAATAGCTAAGAACTAGAAACTAGCAGTACCACTCCCAATAGCTAAGAACTAGAAACTAAGTGTCCAACAGCAGATGAATGGATAAAGATGTGGTACATATATACAGTGGAATACTATACAGCCTTTAGAAAAGATGAAATCCTGTTATTTGAATCAACATGGATGGATCTAGAGGGAATTATACCAAGGGAAATAAGGCAGAAGGAGAAAGATAGATACCGGATGACCTCACTCACAGGTAGAATGTGGATAGACAAAACAAAGGAACAGATGAAATAAAACCAACCCTAGGACACTTGCAATAGAAATGAGGTTACCAATAGGGAATGAAATGGGGGGGGGGGGGGGGGGGGGGGGGGGGGGGGGGGGGGCAGAGGGTGAGTGGTGGTGGAGCCCACTGGACAATAGTGAAGAATACTTGATTTATACAGAGCAGTGTGTGCTAACATATAGCTGAGGAATGGGGAAGCTACACATATGAGTTTATTTTAATTTGTAAAAGAAAGTTACTATAATAAAATTCTAAGTGGCAGGGTTGGGGGGTAAGGGGTAGGGAGCAACTAAGATGAACAACTAAATAAAAAAATTGCTTCCTTCTCTCTGCCTGCCTGTTTCCTCTGCTCGCCTTCATTCTTTCCTGTATCTTTTTCTTAAAAAGAAAACAAAACAAAAAACTGAGGCATGCCACAGTGGAGTAGGAGTTGGAGGTCTTGGGTTTGCATCTTGGGCCTGGCGGTAACAACCAAGATGAACCCCTATAATAAAATTAATAAACTGCATCTTCCTCTCCCCCTTCCCGGTCTGCCTGCCTCTGCTTACCTTCATTCTTTCCTGCATCTTTTCTTTAAAACAACAACAAAAAAAACCTGAACATACTCTCATTTACCTCAACAAGGATGAATACACATCTACTCTCAGAGATCAATACACTAGTCCAGCCCAAAAGGAAATGCAACACCCGAAGTTCAAGTGAGACAGAAGGTTTTTAACAATCAAATGCCATGCCTCTCCACTTCGAAATAACAATACCAACCTAAATAGCCCCCAGGGTCCCTCCAAATTCCACCATGCTCAGTGTTTAACAGACACCAGCAAACTGGCAGAAGAGGTAGTTTAAACCCTTGGTTAAACACAGTCTTGGGGACTACACATTCCTTGAATGCAGCAGGCTCCTCCTTCCTTCACAGCTTGGCATCTCCTCGGCTCAACCTTTTCAGCTCTTTTCAGACCGTTCCTTCTCCCCCTTCATCTCTCCTCTACTAGCTGACCTCACAGAAATCTTGACGCCCTGCCACTATCGATGAGGCCACCAGCAAGATCTTTCCAAACAGCTTTAAACCATACCACTCTATAAAAGCCTTCCTAGGCTCCTGCACCCTGAGTATAAAGTTTGAACTCCTGAGCACAAAAAGGCCCAGGGCTCCCACCTGTCGAGCTGGAGGACTCACAGGTGCTATTTTAGGCAATTGTGTACATGTGGTTCCCAGTGTACTGACTTTACTGTCCCCCAGCTAATTCCTGCTGGCCCTGCAAGCCTCAAGTCAGGAATTTATTCTTTACTCAGGTCCCTAAAGCACCAGGAGAGCACACTTAGTGGGCAGACATAGCAGTGGATCCCCAACCAACACTGCGTTCATTAAGGACAGAACCAGTCTTTTTCACATGGGTCCCTTGAACCTACCAAAGAATGTGGCAAGCAGTGAAGTCAAATATTTGTAAAACGAATGAATGCATTTTGCCAACTCAATTTTTCAGAACAGTGAAGACTTGCCTCGGCCTCTTTCAACAGAGGCACATATCAACACAAGCTTTCATGTTCCAACCAGGTGCTTGTTGCCTATATAATACTGCTTAGTCTTAGTTTCACAAAGTATCCAACAGGCCACTCTCCTCAAATCTGACTTCTCCAAGAAGTAGCTCCTCAGCCTCTTTTAAGCATGCAGATTATGAGTTCTTATTCCTTGACCCCAACGCAAAGTTCAACGTCTCCATATTCAAACTATATAGATTTTAATGCCCTAAGGTTGAATTATTTTTTAAAAATAGGGCCATTCCGAAAGTATCAAGCCTCTAAGCACTAAGTAATTGATAAAGTTATCATACCCCAAATACACCGGATTCCAAAACACCTGGTAGCACATTCAACTCTTTATTTGAACTACAGGCCTATAAACACCACCCTCCTTATACAGGGTCTGGATTCCATGCCAGGAATCATTTCCACTCACTTATTTAGGGAAACAGCAGACCCAGCTCTTAAGTTAGAACTGTAGGCTATGAACGAGCTGCCCCAGGCTCTAGCACCCACCTAGGCAAAATTCCATGATCACTACTAAAACTAACTGTGAAGTAGGCCAGTTTACAAATCTAAGAGATCCTCAAGTCAGATTAAAATGTGCATTTTAAATCAGCAGCTAAGTTTCTATGAAGTTAACTTGGATTTTATGGCAGAAGGATTCTAAAACAAGAGAGCATTTTTTTTGAAGACATTGTCGAAATATACGCGCAGATGAATAATGCAGTTTTCCAAACACCAAGTGAAAAGGTGAAAAAGTAGTAGAATTCCAAAGAAATTTAGGGGGTAAAAGCAGGGAGGTTGACCTCAAGACTTTGAACAGCTCAGGATCCAGAGCCTGTAGCGCCCTTCCCCACCTCCAGCGGGGGCTCCCGCCCCATCCTCAGGCTCCGGGCCAACTGTGCCGCACGACCCTCTTTGGAAGCCCAAGAGGTGGCCCGCAGGCCGCGGCCGAAGCGCAGGCCGGGCGTTCCCCCGAGCGCGGGCCGAGCTGAGGCCTGGCCCGTAGCCGCGCCGCGCATCTGGGCCCGTCCCCCGAAAGGCTCGAGCCTTCGCCTGAGACGAGAGCAAAAGGGAGGCTCTGCCCGGGTTGCAACGCCGCCTCACCCGCAAGGACGTCTGCGACAGTGTCCCCGCCCCGGGCCAAACAGCGAGCAGCAGCAGGTGTTCCTCGGGAGGCTCGGCCGGCAATGGGGATGGGGGCCTGGGCTGCCAGGCTCGGTGGCGGGGAACCGGCGGCGCACTCACCGAGCGCCTGCGGGCGGGCCGCGGCAGGTGCTCGCTCCTCCCGGCCGCAAGACGCCGCCGCTGCCGCCGCTCCCGCCGCTCCCCGGGGACTCGGCGCAAAGCTGCCGCTGCTGCCACCGCCGAGCCCGAGGAACGCGAGCTCCGCACCGCAGCCTCCGCGCGAGCACGTACCGGGCGGTGAGAGGGCGCCGAGCGCGAGGGCGGGGCGCGCGGCCGGAGCCTAGCAACCGCCTGACACGCGAGTGCCGCAACCAATCCCTCAGCCAGTTCCGCGCGGCGCCGACCAGCAGTCCGCGCGACGACTTCTTCAGCCTGCGTCGGCCGCCCGCAGCGCGCCGCACCCGCGCACAGGTCCCGCCCCCTCCAGCGACCCTAAGCTCATTGGTCCGCCACGCCCCTGCCCGAAAAGACACGCCCCATCTTTGAATCTCCGCCCCGAGGCCAACCAGGTCCCTCCCCCCAGGACACGCCCAGGCCAGTACAGATTGCCCCGAGCGCTTTGGACTGGGAGTGGGGGAGGGGCGTGCACCTTCAGGCGTTCGCGCATTTGAGACCCAGGCTAGTCAAGCTCGAAAACAGGCGCGGCTACACCCGGCCACCCAGCAACTGCATTCGACCCTCCTGATTTCCTTCGAACGTAATTCGAGGTGTTTCTAAGTCATGAAAACAATCAGGAAGCGTTCTCTAAATTGCGAAGGATGATGAGCATGTTGCCTGACCCTTACTTGATGAGGAAACTGAGGCAAGGGCCTGGAGTAGAGGAAGCTGGCCTCTCTGACAGGGTCAGACACCCAGCAGGCGGAGGCGTCTGTGAAGCTGCCTTGACCTAACCATCATCCCCTCCCCCTTCCCCGAAAGTCCAGTATCTGATGGCCACCAGAAATAACTGACCGGCTGGTGCCGGTCACTCACTCCTAATGACCCACATTCTTTCAGGGGGTAGGGGAGTAAGGGGCTGGTCTTACAGTAAGCAGAAGGTCCTGAAGAAACTCCCCAGGGCTTACCTATGGCCTACAACCCTAGAGTCTGGGACCTGACATTTACTGGAACTGAGCGAATACTGGATGAGTCTAGGAATGCAACTCTAGTGGGGTCTGCTCCCTTGCATTCCCCAAACCCTGTGCAGGAAGTGTCCATTCCCTCCAGGGCCTGTGACCTGTGACCAGGCTGGAATTTCAGTGAGCACATTCCGAACACAGAACTGGCTACAGCCTGCCAGGGGATCCTCCCTAAATTCAAATAGCTCTAGGGTTCCCTGCTTTCTCCCCTTCCTTAGGAGCCTCTGGGAGATGCAAGTTTCAAAGCTAGCCAAGCTAGCCGAACACACACAGGCTATTCCTAAACACACATACCTGCGTGTGACTGTATGTAAATGCAGAGGTTTCAAACCTCATTCACACAGACTAGAAATATAACTAAAAGCCTGGAGGAAAGCCTCTAATCATCCCTTACATGTCAAAATTTTTTTAATTAAGGACCTCTCAAAATCAGCTCTAAAATTCTGGTTTTAAAAGGCTAAGAGACTCTGGTGACTCAGGATCTAACAGGGAACTGGGCCTTGGGTCATGTAAAGCCCAAGGATCCAGGTTTGAGAAGGGTGGGGGTTGGGATTGGGAAAATGGGACCAAAAATAAATAATGCTTCCTCCCTCCCTTCAAAATGTTTTTGGTGGCAAGCCCTAGTAGCTCAAGCGTTAAGTCTGCTGCTCCTGCGTAGCCCACGTAAAAACCCAAGGACCAGGTAAAGAAGGAAAGAATCAATACCTCCACATCTGGTTAACAATCATCCCCAAGGGTCCAAGTCCTGTGCAAGGCCCAAGGCAAGTGTTCCAGTGCTTATTTGGGACTGATATGATTTCAATAAAGTCTTGGTTTTAGCTCAGACAAAATATAGCAGTCACCTAGATAAACCAAATTTTTCTCTGGTGCTAGGATTTAATGACATTTTACTCTGGCATGTTTGAAAGGAATCAAGGGCCAAGGGTCAGTGCCCAGCCTCAGAATTCCAAAGGGAGGGAGGCTCCTGCTGATGATTTTTGCCCCAGTCCTAATGGAGAGGGCCAGGGCTTAGTGTTGGCTGAGGGTGAAGGCTCCCAAATGTCAGTCCTGCAGGTCTGCCTAGGGCAGTGGGCTGGCAAGCAGGGCCAGCTAAGTCAGGGCAAGGGAGGGGTCCCCTTTGTCTGGATTTAACAGAAGGCAGATTGTCTGGCAACTCTAGCAGAAAGGGCTGATAAGTTCATCTGGGAAAAACTGCCATTAGGCGTTTCACCACAAGCCTTCTAGAAGCCAATTAGTTCCTTCCCTTGCAGGGCCCTAACACTTCCATAGATCATATGTGTCTGGCATAAGGCCTCCTTCAGTCATCCAGGGGGCAGCTTCCACACGTGACTCGCCAGAAACATCTAGCTCTGTGAGACAGGAGTCCCATAGCAAGAGTGTCGATTGAATGAATAAAAGTCATTTCTCCCCCCTGGATGCACACACATGTCCACTACCCCCACCCTCAGTCACATTCTACTCCCTGCTGACTCTGGGATAAGATAATCCCCCAAGGCCAACTTTGGGTGACTATTCCCCAAACACCAGACTTTTGGCCTTGAACACTAGACTAAACAATATATTAGGTCTGAGTGCACAGACGGTGGAAACAAGCAAAACTGAGGGGCCTATTTATTAATGATCTTCAGTCATTGACCAGCTAGCCCTTTAACCTAGAGTATGGGGAAGCCACCTATACTGATTCAATGCAACTGGATTTCAGATCCCTTCTCTACTCCTACTCGTGTGTCCATGGTTGGCTCAGGTGTTGATCAGGGGCTCCTTCCAGGGCAGAAATACCTCTCAAAGTTCCTCTGACATCTGAGCACATCCTTCTCGCCAGTCTAAGCTCCCCTCTGGGGTCCCTTAGTCAAAAAACAGGCTACCAGCAACCACTAATTCTTGACTGGAATGCCTTGGCATGACAGGTATGACCTTGGAACACTGGAAAGTATTGGAACTGAGTAGACAGATAATCTGTGCCCTAGGCTGACTGCAGATAGAAATAGGCATGGCCTTTGGAAACACCACCTGTGTTCTGGGGAATCCTCAACCTTTCTGGGAGTAATGAGTAGGATCCCTGCTATCATTTTGAAGGTAATTAATAAAGGGATAAAGAGAATGTTAGCTCATTGGCCCAGTGTGTCCATGTGAAGAATAAGGCTCTGCTGGGACCCAGAGCTAAATTCACTGTGTGACCTTACATAAGCTGCTCGCCTCCTCTGAGTCTCTCAGTAATCCCCATCACAAAGTAACTTCATATATGGGCTTTGGCACTAACTGCCTGCTCACTGAGAGTAACAGGTCATTTCATATGACTGAGTCAGGGCCAAGGTGAAACATCCATGCAGGTGTTGTCCATCCAACAATATTTACTGAGTCTATTGTTTTCCTGGGAACTTAGTGGAGAAAAGGTACTAGCCCTGCTCATATGGAAACTAAATTCTAGTGCAACATGATGGACATGAATTTTTTTTTTTTTTTAAGAAGGAAATAATCAGCAGACCCTGGTGGAGTAGCAGTTTTGTCAGCTGCCTTCAGCCAAGAGTGCAGTCCACATACATCCCAAAGACCTGGGGTCATATCCAAGG
Organism: Solenodon paradoxus; assembly: GCA_004363575.1. Taxonomy (NCBI): domain Eukaryota; kingdom Metazoa; phylum Chordata; class Mammalia; order Eulipotyphla; family Solenodontidae; genus Solenodon; species Solenodon paradoxus. The sequence goes on from RJWH01000387.1 coordinate 236,399, forward strand.
GCCAGGGGAAGCAGCCAAGATGAACAGCTAAATGAAATAAAGTGCTTCTTCCTCTTCTTTCTTCCTGCCTGTCTGCCTCAGCTTGCCTTCATTCCTGCCTGCACCTTACCTTAAAAAAAAAAAAGAGGAAATAATAAGGTAGTTATTAAGGGGATAGTAGGCCTGGAGGGGCCAGGATCTCTGTGAGATATAGTTTATCAGAGAATCAATAACCTGCAGGTGGTGAAGAGGAAGCCCTGCCCAGGAAAGGAGAGGAACAAGCCTGGGGCACAGTCTCAGTAAAGGCAGAGGAGGAAGTGGCAGGCTTGAGGACTCTCTGAAGTTGCCTTGGTCTGTACAGTGAATGAAACAGTGAACAAGGTAAAAAGAGTAACTGGTGAGAGTGCTGGCACTGGATTTGGATTTCACCAGGATGGGGTTTGGTAGAAGCATAGAATCCCAGGAGCAAGGAGAAATGAAGCTGAAGGGTAGGAGAGAGGAGGAAGAAGAGGAGGAGGAGAAAGAGGAGTCTCCTCAGGACTACAGGAAGGAATGCAGTGGAATGAGGAATGAGGGGGCAGTGGCCAGGTCCCAGCCCCTGGGAGGTGGGGAAAGAAAGGTAGGAGAAAAGACAGGAGTAGGGGTAGAGATGGGGGTCTCGAAGGAGAGGGCATGAAGCACAAATCAAGTCAGAACAAGTATTTCCAGAGAAATTTCTCACTTTCTCTTCCTCTACCTTCCCCAGGAATTCAGGCACCCTCCTTCCAGTCCCAGAGGAGGAAAGGCTAGTGGGGAGGGGAGGCCCCTGTAGTAGGAGGAAAGGCTCCCCAGCTTGGGCAGTTACTGGTATGTGCTATAGGTAAGGGGAGACTGACAGAGCCTATCAGAGAGCACCAACTACTCACTCCCTGGGGAAAGGAAGAAGTGGGAGGGGAGAGGGAGTCCTACCCTAAGACAGATTCCAGAGTACCAGGCAGATAGATGGCCCTCAGGACAGGTGGTGTGTCCTGGCAGGCACATGAAGCCTTAGGCAGCTGTCTCATCCATCTTCCTCCTGCTTAGGGGGCTGGTGACCTTTAAGCTCCCTTCTTGCAGGTTTGGGCTGGGGTCACTTGCAAACCAGAGACAAGAGGATCTGTCTCTGCCCATCAGATGGGTTCAGTAGGCTGAACCTAATAAGGGACCCCATGGACCAGGAAGGCCTGAAGTAGGAAGGACTGGGACTAGGTTCAGGATGGGCCCTCAAGTAAGAGAGATCTTATTTTGAAACCAGGGTTCTAGTCTACTGGTTGTTGGCATAGCTTGCTGCAAGTTTGATAGTGGCTCTCTGCAGAAGTGCTGACATGTCCCAAGGATCATACAAAGACCCATTCATGATTCCTGGAGAGTTTTTCCAGAAAAGGTGAAAAGAAACATTTCATCTCTGCCTCCCCCATCCCATCTCCATGCCATCAGACACAAGGGAACACAGCAGCTGGTTCAATACAAAGGTGAGGGTGTGGGGGTGGAGGGAAGCCTGTGCTGAAGCCAGGCCCAGTAGATGCTCATCCCATGTTGGGATGGTGCTCCAGGAAGGTTGGCCCCAGCTAATTCCCTCCCTGCCTTCTACCTGGAACTTCCCTATACTTACCCTGGTCGCCTGAGACCCTCAGAGATTGGTTCAAAGTCAGCAGAGCCCAGACACTGGTTTGAGGTGAGCAAGAGAAGTGGGAGCCCACAGGTTTCCTTAACGCACCTGCGACCGCTGGTCCCGGTAAGGGACTCCCAGGAAACCCTCTGTGCTTGCAGGAGGAGGCCTACTCACCCTTAGAGAGGATGGATACTAGCAGCAACCCTGGGTTGAGACCCTGGGGGCTGAGTGCACACGGCAGAGACCCTGATACCTGCTTTCATCTGACTAGGACCTTAGGCAAACCCCTTTCCTTCTCTGAACATTTCCCTCTCTGACTCTGTGGGTTGGAGCTTTCCGGAAAGGCCAGGGTTGTTTATTTTTTTTCCAAGGAGACGGGCCAGGACACAGGTGCAGATAAGAAGCTGGGGGAGTGGAGGAGTGGTGGTGAAGAAAGTTAAAAACCAACCTAGGGACAGGAGTAGGGAGGGCTCCAGAAAAAGGAAGTACCCTCCTGGAGGATGGTCTTCTCCGAAGAAAACTAGAGGGGTTGGGGGAAGAAGCACTTGGCTCCCTAGCTCCCATCTCCAACCGGGCCTTTCTTTCCCTGAGGAGTTCCAGTTGCATCAGAATGCAGAGCTTGGCTGGCCTGCAGATGCTTCCCCTCCCCCCATGCCCTGGTCCCCATTAATGCTCAACCTCCTTTCCCATGACTAGCCCAGCAGCCTGGAGCTTCCTCACCTGCTGTTGTCCAGGCCCCCTCCCTCTTCCGGGGGCCAGCAGCTGTTCCTAGACAGCTGGATCGGAGAGGGTGGTACTGCCTCCTGCTTGGCTTGATGGCCTTGCTGGCCCACCCACAACCTGGCCTTTCAGATGTCCTTGACCTCAAATCCTGGAAACCCACCACAGGAGTGGGGGCTGTCTCCCACCCTCAGAAGCAACAGCTGCTACTGTTCTCAGGCTCCTCCCAGGTCCCAGGATGTCCAATTCCCCCTTGACTCCTGTCACCCCAAAGGTGAGATGCCAGCCCCTACACTGACTATCCCCATTGTTTTCTTGGGCCTTGTACTTCTGATGACCTTCTCCTATAGAACTGTGGCCTGCAGGGAGAAGAGTCCATGGACTCCGTCCTCTGCTGGAGGGTGTCAGCCCCACTGCTGACTCGGCCTCATGTGACAGCCACCAGAGCTAACTTCTAAACCCAAATCTAACTGTGATCCTTCCCTGCTCAGCTCCCTGCCTGACTTCCCATTGCCACAGGCAAGGACTCTGCTTCCCCCTGACCTGCCAGTCTTGGCCCCCTCTCTTCCCCTTTACTCCACCCTCCACTTCACTCTGTAGTTCTCCACTGCCACTAATATCTACCTGCATTTCTTTATTCCATGAGGGAAATGCACATGACCTCGATCACATGGAGCCTCTTTAAGTTCCTGCAAATATGCCAACCATCTATCAGCTCCCCTGAAGCCTTGCCATGTGCCACACTTGTACTCACAAAACTTCTTTTTCTTTTGGCCTACCTCATTCTTGCTTATCTGCTATCTCAGTCCCAATCTGGGCAGTTTCCCTGCTCTAGACCCCTCCTTAGCCCAGCATATTATTATTTCTCAGAGTTTATCCTTAGTTTCCTTCTCTTAGTTCCTGGCTGAGAGAAGCTGCCATCATGGGAGTAGACATCCATTAGACAATAAGAAACAAAAGGTTGCAAATGAGGAACCCAAGAACCAGAGTATCTATGTATTGGTCAAGTGTATTGGTCAAGTATTGGTCAAGTGGTACAGATTTCTGACCAAACAAACCAACTCTACCTCCTACCAAGTTGTGCTGAAGAGGTTTCATGAGAGGCATGCCCTGGTGGTATAGTGGTTAGGTCTGCTGCCTCTGACAGAGCACAGTCCACATACATCCCAAGGACTCGGCTTCCTGTCTCTGGGCTGAGGGGAACAGCCAAGATGAACAACTAAATAAAATAAAGTGCTTCTTTATCCTCTCCTGCCTGCCTGTCTCTACTTGCCTTCATTCCTGCCTGTCCCTTTCCTTGAAAAAAAAAAAAGCTTCTTCCCTCCTCTCTTTAAAAAAAGTCTATCCCTTGACACATCCTGTAGTTGTGTGTAGAATATTGATTATTCAATATTCAATCACTCCCCAAGGAGCACAAGGTCCTGTTCCCCCAGGTTGAGTCCCAGGTTGGGGGTAGGGGTGGGGGGGGTACACCCAGTGTGAACAACTAAATAAAAATGAGTAAAATGCTTCCTCCTCTCTGCCCGCCTACTGACCTTCATTCCTGCCTGTACCCTTCCTTAAAAAAAATTTTAAAAGTCTAGCCCTGGGACAGATTAGAAGACCTGTATCTATATTCCCTCCCTCCATATGGGAACCTGAGACACTAGAAGGTATCTAATAAAACTGGAAAGAATGAATGAACATTTGATTGAAAACAAGGACTCCTGGAGTCTTAAGTCTGTGCTAGTGACCTGTAGCCTATTGGAGAGACCTCCCAGGGAGTCCAATTTACATGTTAGAACCCAAGCCCCATAAGCCAAACTACCTTCAGGGACTTCACAGAATAAATGTAAACCCCACCCACACAACTCTGGGTAATAGGAACCTGCCCTAAACTGGTCAAGACCCACAAATCTCATCTCTCCTCAATCCTCCCAGAATATCAATTGTGATGGGCCCTCTTTCTCCACCTGCTGAATTCCTGTCTATCCCACTCAAGAACAATACTCACAAGCTTTCCCAGAATCTAATTTCCCATTGTCTCTAGGAAAACTTACTTCCTGAAAGCAAAAATTGCCCTTGATAACAACAGCTGCCGTCTTCAGTCTTCGAGCTCTTTCTTATACCCTAAACACACATTTCACTGTAAAAACTGTTAAAAATGAAGAAATTGAGGTCCAAAGGTTAAGTCACCAAAAGTCATACAGCCAGTAAGTGGTCAAGCCATGCTCTTCCTCATGGTCTTCACTGGCCCAACGTAAAACACCCCATTCAGCTAAATGAGTGAACAAAGGGACACAGCTGCATTAACTGCCAGGACCCACCACCCCTGGAGTCTGGGACACAGAGGCCTTGAACTCGTGAGAGGGATTTCAAGACACCAGACAGTGGCCTCTTATGCATATGGCTAATGGCCACCCTGTCCTCATCTTGTTGGGATCTTGACATTGTTGAATTGTAGGAGTAATTAGGAAAGAGTGAGGGAAGAGGCTGCAGGGCAGCCTCAGAGGAGAAGAAAAGACACAGGCCTCCAGGTTGACCAGCCCTTTCAAAGAGCAGCAAAAAGACCTGGGAGTCACAGGTTGAATAGAGGTATTCTCATGGTGACCTGATTATAGGGTCTTCTGCATTTCTGGTGTTTAAACTCACTTTGTCTTTTTTTTTTTTTTTTTTTCTTTTAATAGAAAAAGAAAAGGTACAGGCAGGAATGAAGGCAGATAGAGGAGGAAGAAACTATTTTTATTTAGTTGTTCACATTGTTTGTTCCCCCAACCCCGGGTCTTGAACCTGGGACTTTGGGATGTATATGGGACTGCTCTCAGGTGTACTAGACCATAGGCCTCCAGGTCATGCCTCTACTTTAATCTTTAATTGTAAAAGGGTCCGAAAATGAGTGAATAGGAGAGAAGTAGTCATATCAAATCACAAAACCCTTTACTGAGTACCTATGCTGCTTCCAGACATGCAAGAAAGTAAAAAAGAGAGCAATATAAGTCTTAGGGATAACTGAGATGTGTTCCAGCTCCTTAGAGGGAAAACTATACGCAGGAAACAAGAAGGTATGTGGAGAGGAGTCATCTGAGGAGGAGGCTGCTGGGTAGAGGGGTCACTGCAGCTGGGTCTTTGGCAAGGGGAGCAGCTGAATTTCTTAGTGAATTCTAAGCAGCTAGCTTAGCGAATTCCCAGGAGGGGCTCAGCAATAGCAGAGCCTGTCCAGGCCTGGCCAGATGGACAAGAGTGGGGCAGAGGTGACTGCCTGAGCAGGCCCCAGCCTGGCAGCCTAAACTTTGCTGGAACTTGCCTGATGCTGAGCTGAATGGTCTGGAGTCAGGGCTAAGAAGGGGCAGCTGAGGGAAGCAGGCAGGGAAACTGACAAGAGAGCACCCTGAGCAGCCTCCTGCTGGCCCTGCAGTGCCCAACACTGGTCTCCTCCTTCCAGATTCTTTTCATAAATGGGATAAAATGTACCAAAAGTGAGGCCCAGGGTGGGGTCTGGTAGTGCCCAGTGACTTCAGAGGCAGGACAGTGGGTCCCAGAAAATCCAGCGAAACACAAGCATGCCTTGGCTCCCTCTCCCCAGCAGCTGCAGGAAGCTGCTCCAAGGCCCCAGCTGTGCCCAGCAGCCCCCAAGACTGGAGAAAGTCTTGTTTCCTGCTATCCCCCTGATTGGATATACAGAGAGTCCTGAGTGGGGGCAGCTGAATACTCCAAGACAGGCCCCAAGGGAGATGGTATGGCTACCAGCAGACATTTGGGAAGGCAGCATAGGGCCTGTCTGGGAAGGGGGTACCATGGACATCATTCACTGTGGCAACCTTTTTTACCTCCATAATCTGAAAAAGTTAACACTTTCTCTGAAAAAAAACACTCTCTACACACAATTTGCTGTAGAGACAGAAAGTTAAGTTCTCCCTATACCTATGTGTTCTTCTCAGACTGGTCAAGCAATCAAATTATCAGACAAATTAGGAGAAAGTTAACTTAATTACATATGTATAGAGAATTTTAAAGCAAATGAGACAAAAGGAGGGTACGTATCCTGGGCTAAAGGATGGGACAGGGGGCATGCCCTGATGGAGTAGCAGTTTGATCAGCCACCTTTGGTTAACATAGCCCACAATCCTTTATATTTATTTATTTACTTATAAAGGAAAAGTACAGGTGAGCAGGCAGGCAGGCTGAGAGAGGAAGAAGCACTTTTATTT